>LJIJ01000453.1:0-115191 GCA_001718145.1 Orchesella cincta
GGAATATATTGGAAACCCCAGTTAAGTTCAACGCCTGCAATGCCTTTTCATCTTTTCCTTTGGTTGAAATATCTGGCTAAAGATTTTTGGAGCAATGCGGATTCGCTTCGTATATACCGTGCTTTGAGACACAAGCAATACACACACAGTCCAACCAATATCAACCTGTAGTTTGCACACAAAGGAGTAATATCTGACTGAGGCGAGTTTTGACTTGACTCACTGCTTCTTTTCTAGTTCTCAACCTTTGATTTTTCTGAGAAATCCGGAGCTAAGGTCAGCATAAACCCAAATTGAAATAGAAATTGGCAAAGTTGTTTTTTCCCTTTGCAAAAACGCTTCCTGGAAAGAACGAAGAACGGTTTTTGCTAAAAAGCATAATATTATAATCCTGAGTTTTGGTTCTTTTCAACTCATGCCTGTCGTGGACTGAAACACTGAGAGTTTTGCTCTTGTTTCATGTTTGGCCTACATTTAAAGGGGAATACTCAACATGAGATTTCATACTAGCAGACTTGAAGACTAGAGGCAAGCGTTTGGGTTATTTTTTTGTGTATTTAGATTCATACATACGTACATTCATTTATAAGCAATCGTATGAATATGCTAATCCAGTCAGTGGCACATGCATATCCTTTGCCAATGGCCATGACTTCCATTGCGCTCTGAATTACTTCTATTTTTGTACAGCCCACAGTTAACGGCTGGTCACGCTAGAGTATATTCCAGTTGGCTGTGCGATTTAAAGGCCAGCTCTTGTCTCTTTTCCCAGAGAATTTATTTATATGGTTAGCCCGAACATTAAATTTCAGATTTTCAACTTTTATTGGGAATGGGATGTGATCTTTTTTCTTTTCGCTTTTTTCCTCCGTCTTCGTCTTTGGATGAATTGGCATAGGCAGGGGAAGTCTAAGACGTTGTGAGACACGAGTTGAATTTAGGATCGTAGTTTTCTTTTTTAGATGACCATAAAACCTCATTCCGTGCCCTTTTAAGGGGGATAGGATACTACTTACTAGAATCGCATCGGCTTCTCGAATAGAGACAGTTGGGCACAACACGGACGCGAAAGTCACTGAAGAAAAGACAAGTTTTGCGGTGGCATGCAACCCAATGGCAATATTATACTCTGTTATTCATACAAACCAAGCCATCACTCCAAGTCCAACGAACTGGTTCAGAAAAAAGAGTGCACTATGATTAGACACAATATTATGAAGCTTGAAGGAACAGAAGTAAGATGATGGTGAAGAGAACGATTGTCTCTGTTTTACAACTTTAACATGCATATTGTCTTGCTTGGCTTGTAGTCTCCCTACTTGTCTTTCATATTTCTCAACTAGCAGCACCAAAAATGAATTTTTATGTGAAGTTTACAAAAGTATTTTTCTTTCTCTCTTCATCCTTTTTTAAAAGATTTTTTTATGTGTACAAGGTCCCGTATCTATATCTTGTTACAGTGTTTCCTCTCCTCGTAATGTAATTCAAAGTCGCAATACGAATGAGCAATAGTCTAGCTCTGGGATTTTCATTTCCGTATTTCACCGCAATATACATTCAATGCGTTTCTCCAAACAAGAGAGTATAGCGTAGCGGCATAAGAAAAAGTTTTGCTCTCAAGTTCATATACCCCCATTAGGTAGGAAAATGAAGAGAAGCCGAGCAAAGCTATTCCAAATAGAGGACATTATTATGATACTTTTTTATTCTGGAGAGGAAGATTCCAAACAATCCCACAAGAATATTTCAAGCAAGGCAGGGTGACGGGAGAAACGAACTTTTTTAGGTGATTCTGTATATGGATATCAACCACAAATAAAATACACCGTAAGTTTTTTGTAGGAAAATCTTTAAATTTACATTTTTACAACTGGATCACACATGCACATCCACACGTTACACACTGCATAAAAGCTCTTTTGAATGGGGACTCCATGCAATAAAACTTTTTGCTCTTTTCCCTCATAAAAAGGAAAAGTGCTCAAAGTACATACGTGTTTTGGAAATAATAGCCCAATACTCAATTGAATAGTATAATATTGTTGTGCGATTCTTCACAACCCAAAGAAACCCGAGTTTTGTCAGCCATCACGGAGATTATCCAGTTAAACAAATAAATGCACAAATCTGCAACTCCAATGCGTGAACGCGTATCATGTGAAGTACAACCATGTTTATACGTACTTGAATCTAGTGCATGACAAGGCACTACTCCTACAACACATCAATAATAGGAATATTTATTATTTCTATTCTATTCATCATTCTCCAAGTTTATATCATTCCGTCGTACACAAAACCAAATATTCTCACAAATTATCCAAACAAGATAAGATGAATGTTTGTGTGGTTGCTTGCATATGGCAACTTTTAGTCATTTTTTTCTTATTCTCGTACAAAAGAGTTTGAGTTGAGGGATGATGATGATGATGATGGTGGTGTTTCCACAAGGGTACATGCATTTCCTATGCAATAGTTATGTTTACGTGTCTATCGAGCCTTTCACTAGCTTGGGCGAAGCTGTCAGTGAAGTTGATTCGGGATATGAATAATGTCTCTTTTTTGGAGAACTTCTTGAGAATAGGAGATGAGTACACAAGGTAAAAGGAAATCATTATGCTCAATACGCATACATTGGATGGAAAGTTTTTCATTATTTTTATACGACGTGATATAGTCTAGTTGAGTAGGTATGGGTAGTTCTACCTAGTTTATGAGGAAAGTAATAATATTGTAGTCCTTCGCAGGTTCGTAGCCAGAGAGAGTTGTTGAACAAACGCGCGGCGAGTAAACAATGTTATGAGTCTCAAGTATCAAATCAATGAAAGCATCGAAAAACGAGAAGTCGAGTGAAGAAAGACAAGTGTAACGGAGGAAAAGAGAGCAGGAAGGAGAGAGAGAGGAAGAACAAGGAAAAGTAGTGGAAAGAAGTGTTTCATCACAAAACTCTTTTGCTGATGAGTTTGCAGAAAATCTTGCAATTTTTTCATGAGATATGCAAGCAAACGTCTTTCATCAGTTTTGCTTGTAACCAAAACCACTACATCACATCCTTCTAGGTAGACTAGCTCTGCTGCGTTGAGCTAGTATATAGGTTCCGTGTTTAGAAGAAACCGAAAGACAGAGGAATCAAAAAGAAGTTGCTGATGGCAAAATGTTTTCTCTTCTTGTTTTGTTCTTGATGATGATGGTGTGGATGACTCGTTTCTCTCCACGTCTCCTTGAAATAAGGAAGTGTGTGGTAGTGCTCTGCTCTGCAAAGTACACAAACAGAAAAAAGAAACCGTAATATTCTCTACTTGTAGTTGTAGTCGACGTAGAACAGGACATTACATCACATACAAATATATACTTACATACCATGTGATATTGTACTCACAGTTTTTGGGAAGGAGATAAGAAGAATAGTTTTTTGAGTAGTGTACTAAAGTAATAGTAATAGTTTACAAAGTTGGTTCTACAGAAGGAAAAGCGGAGAGCCATGACAGCTTGATTTAGTCTTGTGTTTAGTTTTTAGGTGGTGTCTTCAGCCGAGCGGAATCGAGAAGTCCGATATCATGAACGATGGATGACTGACGACGCCAGTGGTAATCAATCTTTGGGTGAGGGAATTCTCAAAAACGTACTACCAGCATACACTCTAATATGCATACTGAGAGAGGTCTATATACGAAATGTACTTAGCAGACGTATGTATCACAACAAAAAAGGGATCTCGCTCTGTTAACTCTTACTTTGCTTCTCCGGTTTTCTGCAACGTGAAACAAGAACGTAGGTATATTCTTCCTTCCTTTTCCTCGTTGCTCATCTTTTACTTAAAGAAACAGACAAAAAACGCTCTGTTATAAAAACGGAATTATTCTGTTGTAATAGCAAAAGAGATTTATGCAGCCATACAATGTATATAAAGTATCTGGCAATTGAAATTCTCACTCGCATCGATTAATATTTATGTGCTTACCTATTTGCATGAATGCAAGAGTTATAATATTTTCATCTCTCAAATAAATGTGGATGTCATGCATGCAGATAATTCAAACGATAATGCGTTTGATAATGGCATAATGAAAATGAAAAATAGCGTAATAATCCATGCAAAATTCAAAATGCCGGTAGCATGAAAGAAATATTATGTGATTTACACCATAAGTATATCTTACAAATGGCACCATATCTAAAAAAAATCTGGCGAACAAAGGTCATTTTTTTACACATTTTTCCCTCGTCAATAATCCCCCAAAATATAATCCTGTGTACATGTTTTCCATGTGACTTTATTATCTAGGTTGGTTGTATTCTCATTTCTGAGATCAAGATATCTAATTTCATGTTTGTTTGGTAGCTTGGGTTTTATGGGGAGAATAGAATGTAGGCAATTTTTCATGATGGGTGGTTGGAATTGCTACTGTTGGAATTGCCGGATTATAAATAGTAATGGTGACTGGTGAGGTACACAGATGTAATTTAGTTGTGGAATATGAAACATATCTTGGCGGACTGAGAAAATGAAAAATTTTCGCACATTTTATATTGTCTGACTTAGCTCCGTTTTATGTTCGTCTCAGACTGGAATAATATGTGAATGTTGGCTTATAAACAGATTGTTTATAATAAAGCAGAACAACAATTTTCTTTAGTTTGTTATGACATGAGTTTCTTTATAAGACACAAATCATATTTCTTAAAATGATCTATTTGGTCGTTGTAACAGAAGCAGCACAATAGAGCAATATTATAATATGCAAAGGAGCACAATCACAAATAATACAGCAATTGGATATAAAATGATTTGAATTGAATTGAACCTTGATGAAGCACTTTTCTCTCCTGGGTGCCGGATGGAAGTAAGTGGGCATGTATTGAAATAGTCGTGGTATTGATATCTTTCCGTAAATCACGCATCGTTTTCTTTACCTAGTTGATTAGTCTTTGTTGTGTCAAAGATAAATCTTACCACGCACATATGATGTAAATACTTCTTTTGATGAATACATAAAAAAATACATCTTATTTCACATTTGCCATGGGTCGAATGTCGAGTTCAGGCTTCATTTAATTATTCTACATGTTACGAATTTCTAATGTAGATTTGATAACTCGGCCAGTTTTCCCTAAGTGGACAGTTTAAAAATGAGTGCTGATATGTAATGTCAAATTTTGCTTAATATTTTACACAGGAACCCCCAATAAAAATTATGCTGTTGTGTTCATTACAGGAGTTTCCATCATCAACTTATTTTTCTTGTCCTCTCAAGAGAAGTGCAAAAAATACAAAACCTCACGTGTTTTCCTTCTGTTCTCTCAAGCTAACAACAATTTTTTATGCATGAAAATGTCATACGAAGTTGTTGAATTGAGATTGTAACATGAAACACGTAGCATATGCTTTGAAAATATTTCAACAAAACATTCCCACTCTGATTTTTCCCTTTTTAGCCAAAAACTGCGTCTACGCGACAGAAAGGACTCATCAAGTCTCCAGCTGTGTTCAGCTAACTATGGTCATTTTCTTCCACTTCTTCTTTTCTTTTCCTTAACTTTTTTATCCAGACAATAATGTAATGAGCAAATGTGTACAACGACGAATGGTAAGTACGGCGCGTCCATATGCTACATTATTGTGCAATGTGTGACCTCTTGGAGCCCTGACATTAATGTGTATTGCCATTTTTGGTGTAGAATTTGCCTACCTGTCCTCCTGTCAAGCAGCATTCAAAAGCAAGGCTTTCATAGTATGAAACGGAGTTGCAAATGGAGCCCCGTGTTGGAGTGCGTCTGTCAACTCCTAATTTATGGAAGTGTATAAACTCGTGTTTGCTCGTTAAGACTTTGACATTTGCTTTTAACATCTAGCAAGCCTTTTTGCGCCGCAGCCTGTCTCGTCCTCCTTCTACCTTCACTCAGGTAATATGATGGGCAATTCGCTTTTATGAAATATGCGTGGAGGAGGACGAGGAAAAGGGCTAAAAGAAGACTTGAACAAGCGGAGGAGGATTCAAATGAATAGATAACTAGGTAAAAAAGCAGGTGTACACGAACATACGTGTGTGCTGATGAAGCGACAGCAAACACTATTATTGTAACTTATGCAGGAAGAAAAGATGATCAAGTTGGGGCTAAGCAGGTGTTTGTGTTTATGAATTGATATTATGTGCTCATCTCAAACAAGTAAACTATTGAGCAGATGTGTGTACAATACCCTTTTCTTCTAATTCAGTCTTTTCATTTCGTTTTTCACTCTCCATAAAATTTCCATAAATTTTTCATGAAACGCGTGTGCCTGTCTGGAGATACAAGTTTGATGTCAGTATTATTTCAGAAGGTGTTACATAAGAAAACCGAGTGCGTATCATTTACAATATTTTCTGCGTTTCTTACCAGTTTGAAGAGTATGTTACGCAAATAGTGTGGCAATAAATGAATTGCCTAATCTTCACTGATTGGTTTTAGATTAATATACATAATTCAAGAAAGAATCCTCATTTTTGTCACTTGAACTTATATGATTAACGAGCCAAGATCAGCAGAGTCAGATATGCCTAAAAACTCTTGACATTTCATTCTAAGAAAGGGTTCTCCGTAGCTTTCCAGCTTTCTTTTGACCGTTCTTAAGCAATGTGGATGGATACTGCTGGCAGTACTCATATGCGCTCTGTTATTTTTGTGTTTATTACTTGATAGTTTTCGTTATTGGTATTCCGCGCCGAATTTTTGGGCGATAATTTTGGTTCAGTTAACTATACAATGGTAATACAACACAGACAGCAAGAACTTCTCAGAGTTCCGGCTCGACATTATTTAAACACTCTCCTTTTTTGAGTTCTTGCATAAAGTGGTTCACTGTTCCAACTCACTTATAATATTTTGTTTAACATTCCCAGTCCAACCAAATGGAGCGCGTTCATTACTGGAAAAATAACAAAGAGCGTGAGAATATTATTCTGTGAGTAGGTTTTTGAGGAGGATTGAGAAGTAAAAAGACGTGAAGGGTAATAATGAATGAAGAAAAATAAACAAGAGAGAAATCACAGCAAAGCTAAAAAGCTGGCAAGTTATGTACCAATGGAACTGCCGAAATATGGGAAATGCTATGCTTTATCATAAGTATACGTAGTATGAAATGGCTGTGAATTTGAAAGAACTAACCCAACTTGCCAAAAAAGAACATGTATATTATTAAGATACAACCGATTTTCCACGAATGCGATATCAAGACTGAGTCTTGAAATCTAATGCATGGAAAATTGTTGTTCTTATAACTATACATGTTCTCTTTTTGCAAGTTGGGTTAGTCTTCAAATTCAACATCCATATTCATAAGTAGCGCATACTTTATGAAAAGCTATAGCATTTCCCATATTTGCGGCAGCTTCCATTGGTACATAACTTGCGCAGCTTTTTAGCTTTGCTGTGATTTCTCTCTTGTTTATTTTTCTTCATTCATTATTACCCTTCACGTCTTTTTACTTCTCATCCTCCTCCAAAAACCTACTCACAGAATAATATTCTCACGCTCTTTGTTATTTTTCCAGTAATGAACGCGCTCCATTTGGTTGGACTGGGAATGTTAAACATGAATATATAAGTGAAATTGGAACAGTGAACCACTTATGCAAGAACTTCAAGAAAGTGAGAGTGTTTGGGATAATGATCGAGCCGGAATCTTGGAGAAGTTCTTTGCTGTCTGTGTTGTATTACCATTGTATATTTTAACTGAACCAAAATATCATCGCGGAATACCAATAACGAAAACTATCAAGTAATAAACACAAAAATAACCGAGACGCATATGAGTACTGCCAGGCAGTATCCATCCACATTGCTTAAGAAACGGTCAAAAAACAAGCTTGGAAAACTACGGAGAATCCTTTCTTAGAATGAAATGTCAAGAGTTTTATTTTGGCATATCTGACTCTGCTGATTCTTGGCTCGTTAATCATACAGATCAAATGAAAAATGAGGATTCTTTCTTGAATTATGTATCTTAATCTAAAACCAATCAAGTGAAGATTAGGCAATTCATTTATTGCCACACTATTTGCGTAACATACTCTTCAACTGGTAAGAAACGCAGAAAATATTGTAAATGATACGCACTCGTTTTCTTATGTAACACCTTCTGAAATAATTACTGACATCAAACTTGTATCTCCAGACAGGCACACGCATTTCATCTATAAATTTATGGAAATTTTATGGAGAGTTGAAAACGAAATGAAAAGACTGAATTAGCCAGAAAAGGGTATGTTACAACACATCTGCTCAATGTTTTCTTGTTTGAGATGAGCACATAATATCAATTCATAAACACAAACACCTGCTTAGCCCCAACTTGATCATCTTTTCTTCCTGCATAAGTTACAATAATAGTGTTTGCTGTCGCTTCATCCAGCACACGTATGTTTCGTGTACACCTGCTTTTTTACCTAGTTATCTAATTCATTTTGAATCCTCCTCCGCTTGCTTCAATCTTCTTTTAGCCCTTTTCCTCGTACTCCTCCACGCATATTTCATAAGAGCGAATTCCCATCATATATACCTGAGTGAAGGTAGAAGGAGGACGAGACAAGCTGGCGGCGCAAAAGGCTTGCTAGATGTTAAAAGCAAATTCAAAGTCTTAACGAGCAAACACGAGTTTAATACACTTCCATAAATTAGGAGTTGACAGACGGCACTCCAACCACGGCGGCTCCATTCGCAATACTATGAAAGCCCTGCTTTTGAATGCTGCTTGACAGGAGGACAGGTAGGCAAATTCTACACCAAAAATGGCAATACACATTAATGTCAGGGGCTCCAAGAGGTCACACATTTGCACAATAATGTAGCATATGGACGCGCCGTACTTACCATTCGTCGTTGTACACATTTGCTCATTACATTATTGTCTGGATAAAAAAGTTAAGGAAAAGAAAAGAAGAAGTGGAAGAAAATGACCATAGTTAGCTGAACACAGCTGGAGACTTGATGAGTCCTTTCTGTCGCGTAGACGCAGTTTTTGCTAAAAAGGGAAAAATCAAGAGTGGGAATGTTTGTTGAAATATTTTCAAAGCATATGCTACGTGTTTCATGTTACAATCTCAATTCAACAACTTCGTATGACATTTTCATGCATAAAAAATTGTTGTTAGCTTGAGAGAACAGAAGGAAAACACGTGAGGTTTTGTATTTTTTTTGCACTTTCTCTTGATGAGCGACAAGAAAAATAAGTCGATGCACTGGAAACTCCTGTAAATACACAACAGCATAATTTTTATTGCGGGGTTCGCTGATGTAAAATATTAAGGCAAAAATTTGACATTACATATCAGCACTCGTTTTTAAACTGTCCACTTAGGGAAAACTGCTGAGTTATCAATCTACATCTAGAAATTCGTAACATGCTAAAATAATTAAAATAAAGCCTGAACTCGACATTCGACCCATGGCAAATGTGAAATAAGATGTATTTTTTCATTATTCATCACAAGAAGTATTTAACCGTCACATGCTGCGTGGTAAGATTTATCCTGTGACACAAACAAAGACTAATCAACTAGGAAAAAAAAGGATGGCATGATTTACGCGAAAGATTCAATTCACCACGACTCTATACATGCCCACTTACTTCCATCCGGCACCCAGCCGAGAGAAAAGTGCTTCATCAAGGTTCATTCAATTCAAATCATTTTATATCGCAATTTGCTGTTATTATTGTGATTGTGCTCCTTTGCAATATTATATTATAATATTGCTCTATTGCTGCTGCTTCTGCTTACAAAGACCAAATAATCATTTTAAAGAAATATTAAAAAGATTTGCTGTCTTATAAAGAAACTCATGCATAACAAACTAAAGAAATTGTTGTTTCTGCTTTATTATAAACAATCCTGTTTATAAGCCAACATTCAACAATTATTCCAGCTGAGAACGAACATAAAACGGAGCTAAGTCAGACAATAAAAAAATGTGGCGCGAAAATTTTCATTTCTCAGTCCGCCAGATATGTTTCATATTCCACAACTAAATTACATTCTGTGCTACCTCACCAGTCACATAACTCATTTATAATCCGCGCAATTCCAAGCAGTAGCATCCAACCAGCCCATCATGGAAAAATTCCTTCATTCTATCTCCCATAAACCCGAGCTACCAAACAAACATGAATTAGATCATCTTGATCTCAGAAATGAGACATACAACAAACTAGATAATAAAGTCACATGGAAAAACATGTACACAGGATATTTTTTTGGGGGATTATTGACGTAGGGAAAAAATGACCTAAAAAAAATGACCTTTGTTCGCCCAAGAATTTTTTTATATGGTGCCAATTTGTAAGATATAACTTATGGTGTAAATCACATAATATTTTCTTTCATGCCCTACCGATTTTGAAATTTTTGCATGATTATTACGCTATTTTTCATTCTCATTATTGCGCCATTATCAAACGCATTATCGTTTGAATTATCTGCATGCATGACATCCACATTTATTTGAGAGATGAAAATATTATAACTCTTGCATTCATGCAAATAGGTAAGCACATAAATATTAATCGATGCGAGTGAGAATTTCAATTGCCAGATACTTTATATACATTGTATGGCTGCATAAATCTCTTTTGCTATTACAACAGAATAATTCCGTTTTTATAACAGAGCGTTTTTTGTCTGTTTCTTTAAGTAAAAGATGAGCAACGAGGAAAAGGATGGAAGAATATACCTACGTTCTTGTTTCACGTCCAGAAAACCGGAGAAAGCAAAGTAAAGTTGAGAACAGACGAGATCCCATTTTTTGTTGTGATACATACGTCTGCTAAGTATATTTCGTATATAGACCTCTCTCAGTATGCATATTAGAGTGTATGTTGGTAGTACGTTTTTGAGGATCCCTCACCCAAAGATTGATTACCACTGGCGTCGTCAGTCATCCATCGTTCATGATATCGGACTTCTCGATTCCGCTCGGCTGAAGACACCACCTAAAAACTAAACACAAGACTAAATCAAGCTGTCATGGCTCTCCGCTTTTCCTTCTGTAGAACCAACTTTGTAAACTATTACTATTACTTTAGTACACTACTCAAAAAACTATTCTTCTTATCTCCTTCCCAAAAACTGTGAGTACAATATCACATGGTATGTAAGTATATATTTGTATGTGATGTAATGTCCTGTTCTACGTCGACTACAACTACAAGTAGAGAGATATTACCCGGTTTCTTTTTTCTGTTTGTGTACTTTGCAGAGCAGAGCACTACCACACACTTCCTTATTTCAAGGAGACGTGGAAAGAAACGAGTCATCCACACCATCATCATCAAGAACAAAACCAAGAAGAGAAAACATTTTGCCATCAGCAACTTCTTTTTTGATTCCTCTGTCTTTCGGTTTCTTCTAACACCGGAACCTATATACTAGCTCAACGCAGCAGAGCCAGTCTACCTAGAAGGATGTGATGTAGTGGTTTTGGTTACAAGCTAAACTGATGAAAGACGTTTGCTTGCATATCTCATGAAAAAATTGCAAGATTTTCTGCAAACTCATCAGCAAAAGAGTTTTGTGATGAAACACTTCTTTCCACTACTTTTCCTTGTTCTTCCTCTCTCTCTCCTTCCTGCTCTTTTTCCTCCGTTACACTTGTCTTTCTTCACTCGACTTCTCGTTTTTCGATGCTTTCATTGATTTGATACTTGAGACTCATAACATTGTTTACTCACCCGCGTTTGTTCAACAACTCTCTCTTGCTACGAACCTGCGAAGGACTACAATATTATTACTTTCTTCATAAACTAGGTAGAACTACCCTATACCTACTCAACTAGACTATATCACGTCGTATAAAAATAATGAAAAACTTTCCATCCAATGTATGCGTATTTGAGCATAATGATTTCCTTTTACCTTGTGTACTCATCTCCTATTCTCAAGAAGTTCTCCAAAAAAGGCATTATTCATATCCCGAATCAACTTCACTGACAGCTTCGCCCAAGCTAGTGAAAGGCTCGATAGACACGTAAACATAACTATTGCATAGGAAATGCATGTACCCTTGTGGAAACACCATCTCATCTCATCATCCCTCAACTCAAACTCTTTTTGTAGGAGAATAAGAAAAAAATGACTAAAAGTTGCCATATGCAAGCAACCACACAAACATTCATCTTATCTTGTTTGGATAATTTGTGAGAATATTTGGTTTTGTGTACGACGGAATGATATAAACTTGGAATGATGATAGAATAGAAATAATAAATATTCCTATTATTGATGTGTTGTAGGAGTAGTGCCTTGTCATGCACTAGATTCAAGTACGTATAAACATGCTTGTACTTCACATGATACGCGTTCACGCATTAGAGTTTGCAGATTTGTGCATTTATTTGTTTAACTGGATAATCTCCGTGATGGCTGACAAAACTCGGGTTCTTTGGGTTGTGAAGAATCGCACAACAATATTATACTATTCAATTGTGTATTGGGCTATTATTTCCAAAACACGTATGTACTTTGAGCACTTTTTTTTATGAGGGAAAAGAGCAAAAAGTTTTATTGCATGGAGTCCCCATTCAAAAGAGCTTTTTATGCAGTGTGTAACGTGTGGATGTGCATGTTGTATCCAGTTGTAAAAATGTAAATTTAAAGATTTTCCTACAAAAAACTTACGGTGTATTTTATTTGTGGTTGATATCCATATAGAATCACCTAAAAAAGTTCGTTTCTCCCGTCACCCTGCCTTGCTTGAAATATTCTTGTGGGATTGTTTGGAATCTTCCTCTCCAGAATAAAAAAGTATCATAATAATGTCCTCTATTTGGAATAGCTTTGCTCGGCTTCTCTTCATTTTCCTACCTAATGGGGGTATATGAACTTGAGACAAACTTTTTCTTATGCCGCTACGCTACTCTCTTTGTTTGGAGAAACGCATTGAATGTATATTGCGGTGAAATACGGAAATGAAAAATCCCAGAGCTAGACTATTGCTCATTCGTATTGCGACTTTGAATTACATTACGAGGAGAGGAAACACTGTAACAAGATATAGATACGGGACCTTGTACACATAAAAAAAAATCTTTTAAAAAAGGATGAAGAAAGAAAGAAAAAATACTTTTGTAA
Source organism: Orchesella cincta (assembly GCA_001718145.1). NCBI lineage: Eukaryota > Metazoa > Arthropoda > Collembola > Entomobryomorpha > Orchesellidae > Orchesella > Orchesella cincta. Next base: position 13,104 of record LJIJ01000453.1, read on the forward strand.
ACTTCACATAAAAATTCATTTTTGGTGCTGCTAGTTGAGAAATATGAAAGACAAGTAGGTGAGACTACAAGCCAAGCAAGACAATATGCATGTTAAAGTTGTAAAACAGAGACAATCGTTCTCTTCACCATCATCTTACTTCTGTTCCTTCAAGCTTATAATATTGTGTTCTATCATAGTGCACTCTTTTTTTCTGAACCAGTTCGTTGGACTTGGAGTGATGGCTTGGTTTGTATGAATAACAGAGTATAATATTGCCATTGGGTTGCATGCACCGCAAAACTTGTCTTTTCTTCAGTGACTTTCCGTCCGTGTTGTGCCCAACTGTCTCTATTCGAGAAGCCGATGCGATTCTAGTAAGTAGTATCCTATCCCCCCTTAAAAGGGCACGGAATGAGGTTTTATGTCATCTAAAAAAGAAAACTACGATCCTAAATTCAACTCGTGTCTCACAACGTCTTAGACTTCCCTGCCTATGCAATTCATCCCAAAGACGAAGACGGAGGAAAAAAGCGAAAAGAAAAAAGATCACATCCCATTCCAATAAAAGTTGAAAATCTGAAATTTAATGTTCGGGGCTAACCATATAAATAAATTCTCTGGGAAAAGAGACAAGAGCTGCCTTTAAATCCACACCAACTGGAATATACTCTAGCGTGACCCAGCCGTTCACTGTGGGCTGTACAAAAATAGAAGTAATTCAGAGCGCAATGGAAGTCATGGCCATTGGCAAAGGATATGCCATGTGCCACTGACTGGATTAGCATATTCATACGATTGCTTATAAATGAATGTACGTATGTATGAATCTAAATACACAAAAAATAACCCAAACGCTTGCCTCTAGTCTTCAAGTCTGCTAGTATGAAATCTCATGTTGAGTATTCCCCTTTAAAATGTAGGCAAACATGAAACAAGAGCAAAACTCTCAGTGTTTAGTCAGCGACAGGGCATGAGATGAAAAGAACCAAAACTCAGGATTATAATATTATGCCTTTTAGCAAAAACCGTTCTTCCAGGAAGCGTTTTTGCAAAGGGAAAAACAACTTTGCCAATTTCTATTTCAATTTGGGTTTATGCTGACCTTAGCTCCGGATTTCTCAGAAAAATCAAAAGGTTGAGAACTAGAAAGAAGCAGTGAGTCAAGTCAAAACTGGCTCAGTCAGATATTACTCTTTGTGTGCAAACTACAGGTTGATATTGGTTGGACGTGTGTGTTTTTGCTTGTGTCTCAAAGGACGGTATACACGAAGCGAATCCGCATTGCTCCAAAAATCTTTATAGCCAGATATTTCAACCAAAGGAAGAAGATGAAAAGGCATTGCAGGGTTGAACTTAACTGGGTTTCCAATATATTCCCATGAAATCCTCACTCGAGGCTAGTCGGTTTTCACTAATATTTTTCTGCTGACACTGAAATATATTGATTTTCCATTTGAGTTACAATCAGATTAACCAACTTGAGTCCGAGGTTACGCTACAAGAGACATACCATACAAAGATACAGAACGAACAAATAAAGTAATAATTATTTTGTCTTATGCAGATTGATATCGCACAGTTACCAGAAATTTACCTACTGCTTAAAAGTATTTAAGTTCATATTTTTTTCGATTTTTGACGTCAAGCAGAACCAAAGTAAAATACAGAAATGTCAATTGATAAAAAAAACTCAAGAACTTTCTAGAATAAAGCAGGAAATGCATATAAGGTACGAAGTGGATCGAGTAAATGGTGGGAAAATTGCAGTTCCTTAAATCTTTTAATACTCTCCAGCATATTTGATAACGAAGGATTCTTGGGGAAAGATTGTGAAGATACCCGGAAGTGAAAAGGGCATTTCTATCTTCAAAGAAGGTAAACTATGCGATATTGCAGATGCACATGAAAGACAGTTCTTTAAGGTAGACATGCATGCTCCCAAAATCTACTAACAAAAGAATTCCAAGGAATTAAGTTATCTTATCTTAAGTCGGGGTGAGGGTGATGTGATGATAAGAAACAAAAAACTCATTCCTTTTCCTTCCCTTCAAAGCCTACGTCCGCATGAGAGCACCTTACATCCATGTTATGATTACTGAACGGCTGCTCTGTTGAATTCATTTCCTAAAAGCTTCCTAAAAATCGGAATACAATGCATCATCCCATGAAAAAGCTTCGACTCTGTAAATACAAAGAAACATCATAAATGATTAACTAGCTCCGATTGCAATGCATTGTTTGAGGTTTATGAACGCTATATACATCAACACCCAGTTTTTCCCATGTATTTTTTCCGGGGAAGCCAAGCGTGAAAGCAAAAGTAAGTATTGTCAGAGGGTAGAAGTGATAAATGAAATGTTTCCACATGTGATGCTGATTGGTCCCCATTTTTCTTCTCAACTATATTAATCATAAGGATCCCTTTTGTAATCAGCACGCCAAATTATATACAGCTGCTATTTATAATGAAGATGTAGTGCTCAACATTTCCTTCCCTTCAAAAGACTATCAATGTGATGACTCTGCTCATGCAAACTGCTAAAGTTTATGTCAATTAAATCGGTATTCGTTTAACAATCAATCATTCTTGTTTCCTTTTACCTTTTCAAGTGCACAAAATGGCACAAACTTTATGATGTGCCGTGCTTTCTTCTCAGGACGTAACTTCATTAGGAAAACCAATTTGATTGTCAAACGTCAAAATTGAATACAGAAGTAGTTTCTACGTAGTTTCAAACACTTAGTTATGTTGCAAGTACTGCTATTCAAGTTCTCATTAAACAAATCAGAGTCAAGTCAGCCAATTCAAAACTTGGATGCTAAAATTCTCAACCAGGAAACGAAACTCGTTAGTGAAATAAAGTTAGAGAAAATTTAGTTTGCTTTCCAATAAACTGCTTATTTATCCGAACATCAAAAACAAAAGTGTAAGTAGGTCGTTCATGTTACGTGCGCGTCAAAACTTTCAATTTAAGGTTGATAAAGATTACGGGGCATTCTAAATTTCAACCCGTGGCATTTCCGATACAAAAATTGAAAACGTAATGATTTTGACACAGCGGTAAGAAGCAAAACGATAAGTTTCATTTTGCAAATTAACAGAGATGTAAACACATCGTGTATTATTGTTTGTTTAACGAAAACCAATATTTATTTCACAAGTGGACAACCCAAGTGTAGTTTAGTATCTAAACGGAAGCCATGTAGACGTTTCTCAATTCATCCATCTATCTCTTCACAAGTTGTAACATAACCAACTTGTTTTTGAGGCATTCAAAACAAAAACTGACTGTGAGTTTTTCTTTCTCTACTTTCTATGCTCTGCCCCGCTCCGCCGTGTGTACTCAAGAGAGCTAAATCCCAAAAGATGAAGCGTCTGCTCTCATTTTACGTTGTTGATCAACGAGGAAAGGATGACAAGAAGGATCTCGAAAATAACCACCCGAGCAATGCTTATTGTTAGCATTATTACTACAACACAAAACACACATAAAGAGTGAAAAAAAAACTTGTATGATGATGCTATGTATATGCTTTCTATACCTGTCTCCTTTTCCCTCTGCTACCAAAAACTCTTCTTTTGCTGTTGCCGCTATGTTGTTGCCTGCCACTTTCTTTCTCGTTTGTTGTCTCTTTTTTCCTTCTTCAGAGGAACGCATAATATGCTCATAAGAATGTATGGGAGAAATCCGTTAAGCCCCAAATATTAGCGGTCTCAAGGCTCTTTATCCAATTCATATCGGGGTTTCTCAGACTGCCATTTTCCATTCCTACTCTTTTCTTATAAGAAATACGAAGCAGCAACAACAACCCATAAATATATACATTTTTAGAGGCAAAAGTGACTGTGATACAACAACACCATAGCGTAACCCAAGTCACACCGCCATGCCACCACGGCTACCATCAGCATCTTCTCCTCAAGAAAAACAAGCCTCTCTGAAGAATACGGAGAGAGGAGAGCCGTGTGCAATGCACTTCTATAATATAATGCAATTCACCAACAAATTCTAACATTTTCCCTTTTGTCAACTGAGAGACCTGAGCTTTCTTTCCCATCCTGTGTTGTGTACTTTTCTGGTGGAAAAGAAGAATACGAGAGAGAAAGAGCAAGACAAACCGAAAACGACGAAACATATATATTCCCTGACCAAAAGTTGGAATGGAGCAGCCCCAAAGGAGAAAACTTTTTTGTTGAGAGAAAACTTTCCCCTTTTGTTCCCCCCGTCCATCCGTGTACTATATACCTATAGAATTATATCTTATGCAAGCCCTATATATCATTATATATCCTTCCTAAGGTATCTGTTTTGTTGGATCTACTCAAACTACTCAACCAAGCCAGACCAAACCATTATTATTCCTCATCGTCTCTAGTTTACAAGCAAGAGAGGCAACTCTCATTCTCACAGTTTCACTTTCACTTTGTGTGTTCCAGCTCCGCTCGGGCTTCTATTATGTACAACAACTCGCTCTGCTCGCTATGATATAATCATATCAAAACACAATGTTTCTCCCCATTCATTGTGTCTGTGTTTTTGGATGTGTGGGCATTTTCACCAACTTTATGTACACTCTCTCTCTCTCCAATTCATTGCTGTGTGTGTGGAGAAACCCACCGTTACTATCAACCTTGTAAAGTCCTCATTGAGAAACCTTTTACTTTTCTATTGGCACACATTGTACAGCTTCTTTCCTGAGCTACCCCTGTGGATAAACTTTTTTAAAGTTTTCAAATCTACAATTGTATTTTAGTGGGCCCATATTGTGATGCAGTTATTTGAGGAGAATGGTGAATACCCAGGGAAAAAGCTATATTTACCCATTAACGCGTTCAAGAGAGAGTTTCTCGTAGTTTGCATAACCGACAATAGGACTCTGAGGAGAAGACAATAAATACTCAACTTAAACCAGGACCTATATACTCTTCCGTCCCTTTGCTTCGTTCGTTCTCCCCCAACCTTCTCAGAAAAGGGTTATGTTATGTTCTGGGATGCTTTCAAGAGGAGAGAATAAATGTAAATCCTTCGGATGCCGTACCGCAGAGAATGAGTTATATGCAAAAAACTCTGACACCAAGATTACCCACATGCAAAGGAGTCATAAGCCTAAGTCAAGCCAAGTAAAGGTAAACTTATTGCTATTTATTTCGATGGGGTATTAATAATAATATGAAGTTGAAAAGTACAAACTACAAACACCCGGACAATGGAGATAATGATAAACTTTTGGGGTTTGGTAAGCAAAGTAAAGAAAACGTCATAATAAACTTCATCATTTAAAGTCTCCTGTATGTGGGTAGAGGTTTTGTTGGGCATGAGTCCATTAGAGCTTTTCAGTTCCACAGGTTTCTTATCTTAAAGACAAGCGTAATTAACTGTGCGGAATAGTGCTGACAAGAGTATGGGGATGGGTATAAATAAGAAACAAGTCTTGTGTGGATTACCTATACTTTTGCTCTTGCATCGTATCGCCTGCTCAAAAGAGATAAAAGTGTGGAAGCCGTGACAAAAAAGATACTGAATTAGTGTGCCATAAATCGCGTAAGAGTTCGTGCATCATGGTGGTGTGAATTATGATGATGATGAAATGAAGCGCCATGATAATATGGAAGTAATTAGCGATTTTGGCTAACATTTTGATTTAGCATTCAATCAGCACACATAAACTACGTGGTGACTTGTCAGATATTGTTTGAAAACGCCAAACTAACCAAGTTGAAGGGAAAGAGATAAAAAGTCAAGTTGGGTACACAATCAGTGAGGAGGAGATACGAATGTTAATTTTTCGAAAGAAAAAAAAGTCAGCAGTAGCTAGTTTTTTTATGATGGTAGTACGGACTAGGATAACAAAATTTGGTTGAAAACACACACACAAAGAGTGTTGTATTTTTGTGTATAAGAACCACCATGACTAACGTGTTCGAAGGATAAAGTCAGCGATGCCAGGCCAGAAGCACTCAAGCTGATGACATGGAACCATACCCCACCAGTCAATTCTTCTCGTTAGTTCTCAGCTCACTCACTCTCTCACTCACCCCCTCATCAAAAACAACCCCAAACGAAGAAATCCACTTAAAATATTGTACGTTCTACATTAGACACACATATAATTTCTAGTTAAGAAATAAGAAAAAAAGTTGTTCCAAAAACGGTTTCAACTTTCTGTTGATGATGAAGAAAAGGAAAAAAATAAGACGAAACAAAATGTAGTAAGTTGAGAAAACGGATGGTGAGCAGATGTGACAATAAACACGTAGAGTTGAGCCATTACAAACGTGACAAATACCAAAGCACTGTTTTAGTTTGGGTGGAATTACGTGGAATGGAGATGAAGGGGAGGTCGAAACCAGAACCGAGTGTGAGGTGGAGGCTTTCGTTGAGGTTGGGTTTGGACAAGACCAAGCTACTCTTGCTTAAGTTTAATGAGAGGAGTGCAAGATTTAGTTAAACCCAACAAGATGAACGAGTCTTTGGAAAAAAATCAAATACAAATACAAGTAGCGTGTGTTTCTTTATTAAGCATGCGAAATTGAATATGCAAATGAAAATCATGGAATCTTAAATAACTGAGCCAAACTAAAGTTTTGAAATTGAATAGTCCAAAGTAAGCAACTACAAGAACGCTTTTTGCATAACAAACTATACCAACAGCAATTACCAACGAAATTGCAGCCACAAGCACTCGGAATGAAACACAGTGATAAATTGCCGATAAGCCAAATTGATAAGCATAGTTGAACGGAAATGGGCATTAATTATCCCAAGATTTATCCCTGAACAGCCCAGCTATTTGACGACTGGGTACAACCCATCCCCGTATACTTATGAACTAATCGTGACACTTGCATTTTTAAATTGTACCAATTATCAAACCAGTATGTTCATCTACCCAACAAGACCTAAGGGTAGAATGGAAGGAGCACTTTTATCAAGAATTTTTAACCGACACCACTCCAAAAAGTCACACAGTTCATCTCCTGTGTCTCATTTGAGAAAAGCTGTAAACTGCGAGCTCATATTTCGACCACGCGTTAATTTCTGTTGTCGCCCAAGGAATCTCTTTCTCAACAACTTCCCTTTCTTTTTGAGTGTAACATTTTTGTGACAACGCAACAGACAGACGCTTTATATGACTATGCATCTCACAACAAGCACACAATTTTTTCCTTTGTAAAGGAGCCACTTCAATTGACTGCGCCCCCACCCGCATATTTCTTAGTGAACTAGATCACGACAAGTAAATTGCGTTGAGTGAGTGAAGCTCATTGGAAAAATCAAACGCAAGGCTCTAATTACGCATTATTCCAAAAGGCATTCATGATGTTATAAACTTCCACATCACATTGATGGCAATCCAATCCCAGCCCTTCCTGTTCAGATAGTAAAGCGGATTACGCTATTATTAAAGCCAAATTCTTTCTACTTATATTGCCCCATACATAAATGATGACAATCTAAGCTGTTGCTGACTGTCGTTTGTCAGAACAACGTAAAAAAATCTCAAGACTTATACTTTTGGTCAGCTGTCCCGGTTCCTCATATTTATTGCTCCCAAAAGTCAGACAAACACAAGAAAACAACAAGTAGGTTGGTAGAGAGCAAGCAATTCACGTTTACTTGCTTCCTCCTCCAACAAACACAACTTGTAGAAGAAATGTCGTCTTTTCCATTTTTGAAGTGCAGTGCACAGCCTATCATGTCATAAAAAGGCGAAGGAGTAGAACTATGAAATGAACAAGAACCGCTGCTCCTACTACAGCAAAGCTCCATATTACCGAAAAGAGCACAATCCAAATCCAACAATAACAGAGTCGGCTTCTCCTGTTACATAAAACTGTCCTTTTCCCTTCCATTTTCCCCGTGTGTGTGTCTGCAAGCAAAGTTCGAGAGTGGTTTTTGACTTGACTAAACCATTGTGTTAGGTACATTATTATGATTATTTAGTTTATTACGTAGGTTTGCCAAAAGCAGAATGAAAACTGTGCGACAGAGCACAGAAGAGTGAATGGTGATTGACCTGTCACCTAAACTGCCTGAATTGGGTATACCACAAAAAAAGAACCACAAACTAGAGGGCAGAGAAATATAATGTATATTTCGTTCGTACAAAATTATGATGAGACATGTAGGAGCAAAATACTACCTTTTTCATTTAGTCGCTCGCACCATCCATTCATTTATTACATAACATGAGATAATGATGGGACAAATGGAAATGACTAGTGCAATAACTTCACATTAAGCATAAAAAATAATATACTATATTATGTATGAGCAACCCTCAGCAAAAAAACAGGCAGTGCCTCTGCTTACCCCCATACAAGAACTCATTTAAAGTGTAATGGAGCATTGTCGTAACACAGTGCGATTTACGACTACCCTTATCTCTCTCTCGTTCTGTTTACTTAACTTACGACCGAATATGTGCAATGAGAAATTAGCATTATGACCATTTACCTGCAATTTGGTTTAAATGAGTACCGCCGTCTGCAATTCTAAGTGAAATGAAATGGGACAAAAAATTGAAAGTTTGCTCTCGACTTGGTCATCATTGTCATTAAAAGGGAAACAGTATATGTCACACGCGTATTATTGTAATGGATGATAAAGGTAAATAAATGTCAGCGACCATTAGAATGGTTAGCGCGTGAGCAACAGGGATTGCTACATATGGATTATTACGTCTCGTATTGAAGGAGAAAATCAAAGGAGTAAAAACGTTGAGCGCAAAAAGAGCTTATCTCGGGATTTACTTGGTGAGTGAGGGTGCACCGACCCATTATGATATAAAATGTTATTATTACAAACAACTATAATGGCCAATTACATATGTACAGGCTTAAATACCCTCGTGTGAATATGATTTCCCCTAAAATGGACATGAAATTTACGCATTGTGACCAAAAACTGAGTGTCGGCTCGTTTGTTAGCATCTTTGTAAAAAGTTTTGGTTGCTTTTTTGGAGAGCTTAAAAACATTCGTACTTGTGAGCCACGCATGTAGACATGCAAACTAACAACAGTATGCAATTAGCAAAATTAATGCTTGCATTTGGTTATAGAGTTGCATGCAATGTGAAAGGTGGCAGTGGTAAGATCGAAAGGTTGTATTTAGAGCAAAGTGTATAGCATTGGTTGGCCCAATTATTGACGGCACGACATCAGAAACTAGAGGAGAATAATACAAGGGTGCCATATTATAAAAATTATCAGGTGCAAATACTTCGATAGAATAGCAGTCCAGGGATATTTGTGGCGCTGGAAAAATTAGTACTCCATTTCCGATTTCAAGGTTTCGTGTACAGTTAAATTGGTCGGACTGAATTGAAAGTGAATTTGTAAAAAAAAATGAGCCCATAAATGAATTGGCTTTTTTATATGCTCAAGATTTAATATTAAAAAAATTGTTCACGAAAAAGTGAGCGATAGCAAGTTCAGCAGGAAGTAAGAAAATGCCTAAATACATGTTGTATCATACAAAATCATCCCAACCAAATGTCAGTCAGCTTCCCACAATATTCTAAAAATTATTAAATCAGTTCAGCTCCCAAACAGACAGTCAACTCAACAACTGTTTGTTACATATAAAAAACAGGTACACGACGCATGAACAGGTTGTGTTGTTGCACCTAAAAGCGATTTAATGCAGGGTAATGTTTTTTTCTCAAATGAAAAGGCACTCAAAAGTCAGGTTGGTAGACTTCCTCCCACGTCTTCTCCTTCACGAGCGATGAACAGGAAATCAGAGGGAAACTAATTAAGCATTATATTTATTTCAGAGTTCATTTAAACCAAATGTTGCTTAGAAAATCTAAAGAGTGGCTTAGAATCGCCGTTTTATTTTCGACAAGTGCATATCTTGCAAGAAAGCGAAATGAAAATACATAATAATAATGATACGCACAAGCTCATTATGACGAAGGGGATGCGATTTGTGATACACATCTCTCGAGCAGAATAAGACAGGTAACAAATGTGTGCAGTTCAGTTAGAAAGACATCAGAAGACAGACTAAACAAAATGCATATGCATATCAAACATCACATATGGATAAAGCAAAAAACCACGCATGTTGTTCTTGTAAGAATACACGTTATCACAAACTACGTGACACATCCATATAGTTAAGAGAGTCTCTACTACTTACATATATATATTTATATTATCCAGCTTACGAAAAAGTAAAGTAGTAGCAAGCAGAAGCTAAAGAGAGAAAAACAGAACATGAGGAAAAAACCTGCTGACTCTTCCTTTCTAAAACCGGTTCAAGACTTGGAACTTTTCAGTCTTCAGGAGAAGAAGAGTTCAAGGGAACAGGCAATAGAATACAGGACCAAAAGGCAAGCCAAGCCAACTTGGAGTCCAAGTCGACGCTAAAAAGCCCAACTGTTATGGTGGTAGTATGGTAGCAAGCAGCAGCGGTGCACAAGAATAATAATATCAAGAAAAACCAAAACTTAGTTAAGATACATAAAGGGAGAAGCAATTTCAGCTAACAAGTAGTGAGATAAGTACTATGTACATAGTCAACCAACTTGAGGCGAAGCGTACTGTGGAAAAACTAATACTGGTTACATTTATGTGAAATAATGTTACAGGCAAAATAAAATAGTAAGAGATGCAGGGAGCTATAAGCGATGCGTTTGCATTTTGAGCAGAGTGACTCTTCTTTTCTTGCAGTTGACTCCTCTTCTTTCTTTAAGCTGCTGCTACTCTTTTCTTTGAGACGACCACAAAGAAGTCACAGATGGCTCAGTTAGGGCAGGGGTGAGAACAAAACCATATGCACGGGAATATAAAAATACGTAATAATAATATGCATTTATATACATGCTCCTGGATATTGCGATATTATAAGCATGTTGCACAATACCACTTGCTAACTCCTCCACTAGATTATTCAATTTATGAGGAAGGGATACAGGCATATTCACACAAGCATTCATTACGGGAATCTACTTCCAATTTTTCTACCTCGAATAGATATATACATGAAAATGCATCCGCTGCATTAACTGCATAAGTATAGTGCAATGCAACATCGCAAGTTTTTCATTGTCTTGTCTTTCTTGTTCATACAATACAAAAGAGAGAAAAATACTCAAGAAAGTCATTTTCCTTGTCTTTGTGGTTTGGTTTCAGGGGCTCAAAAAGTGGGTAGCGCGGCAACAGGAGCAAACTTTGTTCTCACGACATGACACACGGACACGAAACAAAAGCTGAGCTGAACTTGCAGTTAGATTATTACTGATTCTTCTGTCCAACAATCTCAAGTGAAATACTACCAAGTCATTCATTTGACTTCTAGTAACACACATTATGAAAATGATATGCTTATAAATTCATAGCGAAACAGGTATAAGTATGAATCTATCTTAATATTACATATTATATGATTAGCGGTGGTAGTAGAAGTTGATGCCATACTCACGAACACGAATTGATGATGATGATGATGATGAATCAATAAAATGAACTGGTCTCCTCTCCCACAAATCCTGAAGACGATACCTTGATATCATCAGATCAGCTCAGATGGTATCATTTTACTTCTTGTGACACTACTTTTTTTTCTGCTGACAGCGCATGCAAACTGGATGTCTGCTACTTTAGCTTAGCACCACCACCACCAACAACCTGGGCTGGCTGCAAGTGTCTTCCAAGTCACATACATCCGCTTTAATATCATCACTCACCCACACACACCGCCAGAAGAATGAGTGAATAATGGGAATATCACATAATGGGCCACGTACGCATTATGTAGAGCAGGAGACACTTTGTCTTCCAAGTTGAATTTTTTGTACAATGAAGGATTTAAAATTGAATGTGCTATATATACGTAATAATCTAGACAATTTTGTGACATGCATGTTTATACATAGGTATATATACTACATGAAACATGCATTTTCTCTTTGAGAAATATGAACGGAACTTGATTGTGGGATGGGAAGTAGTGGCTCATATACAAGCTTATACATTTTATAAATACTAGCCATGTGCACAATAAATGATTGAGTGAATATTGAATGCATACTAACCCAGCCAAATATGGTAACGAGACTACCTATTATGCATCGACGCTGACTTCAAAATATCCTAGTTAACTAACTAGAAACTGGTGTATAACACAGCCCTGCGCTAAATTATACGATTCGAGAACCCTTTCACCATCAACCTAAACCTCTGCATTTGAAGCAAGCTTTCGACATCGACATTATATGGAAAAAATCTGAGATTCAAGAAGTGGAGCAGAAGCTCCTGTGTGTCTGGTACAGTTTGAGCGCAATCAAAATCGTAGTGCTTTCAAGAGAATTTTACTGGAGTTCCCTAAGCGCATAAATATCTGGGTCTCTCTGTCTCCTTTCCATCCATATCTCCCTTCTGCTATGCAAATGAAATTCGCAAAATCAATAAATCTCCCATTCAAAAGAGACCCTTAATTATCATATTATATGAGTTGCCTTTTGCGTATGCCATATCGTCGTACATAGTTCCCTCCGTGTTCTACTACTAGACTCTCTACCCACAGACATGCAATTTCGGTTTTCGGTGGATAGATAGCAGAGGAAATTGACGAGAATAAGAAGCACAATACATGGCAAATATTGAAGCATATTATAAATCTTTCAAAGCAATATAAATATGCTGTCGTAGGCCCTTTCACTTCTTTCCCGTCAATTCCAAACCACCATTTGTACACACTAGTAATTTTCTTTTACAGCTCCTGTGTAACATTCCGTCGCGTCGCTGCTATGATGTTTTCAATGGAAAATGGTTAATGTGTACCAGTGAATAAAATTTGGTGGCCATACAGTTAAAGGCCTAGAGGTTTGAGGAACCTTTGAGACTATCCCAATCATAAAACCGCGCATACATTCATACATTTTATAGTCATTCATTTCATCAAGGTATCAATTCAGTTTTTAATATAAAAACAATATACGTGAGCGCTACCAGCAGAAGTAGCTACTGCAATTCGTGTGTTATTTACAGTTATCAACTTATTACCCCTTGTCTAATGAATTCATGCACCCTCCTGTCTACGTCTGTCGAAGTCCACCTGTTATTTCAGCGTACTTAATCGTGCCTTCTCATCATAACATTCCACCTTATACCACATCCTCTGAGAAAAGGTATGAATATTGAGCCTTCATCCATTTCCATGAATCATCCTATGAGCTCATACCATATGCTTTGTTGAGAATGGCTCAACTCCAAACTGGAGAATGAAATGTTTGTAGTGATGTACCCAAACACCTAACTGCATTATGCATACAAATAGCGTTTGATCTTAACTGTATGTAACATTGTACACGCTACATTATGAATACGAAACAAAGACAAACTGTTTGTATTACATATATGTACATCATCATGATCTTTGTAGTTTTTGTAGCTGCAGGTTGCAGTCATCGGGCAGTGGTCTCGGTCCCATCATAGCTCAACTTGCAAAGGTCCAAACCCACCAGAGACAAAGTTTACAACGGAAGACGTTTAGAAAAGCGTCAGCTCTGTAAAATATTCATTAACAAGGGTCTGCTTCAAGTCTGTTTTTCTTTTCCACTCACATCTACTCTGTCGTCGGTCGGTTCTCTACATTTTTTGAAAGAGCAACACCAACTAACAAAAAGGTCCAATGTTTTGATTGTGCCTATTACAACCCAACAAGGACAATAAAAATGCATGCACTTCTTCTTTCAATAACTTTATGGTGGACTCTCTCATCTTCAGAAAAAAAATTGTTGTATCTATAGCTGGAGAGATCATACTCACAATATGATGGGAAAAGGATCATCATGCTACCTCCTATGTGGTTAAATGGTGATTCATATAAACAACATGGAAGCTCTGAATATCATACTTTTCTTTCTCCCCACAAAAAAATATATATTTTCCATGCATGTCCACATAGGAGAATTAGAGCAAACGGAGATCTGTTTAGAAAAAGGAAGATTATTTTTACTGAACTACAACGATTCTGTTTGAGCTAATAGAGAAGCTAAGCAATTTGATGCAATGCCTTTTCTGGGGGAAGCTGCAATCCCAGCATAGCAGAATGTATGGTAAAGTGTGAGTCAGATGCATTGAGAGGAATATAGTGCTTTAGCATTGCCCATTACATGCACATGCTGCTACAGAGCCCCTACAATCTACGCTAGAGCTTTTTTGCTCATTCATCGCCTTTCTTCGTCAGTCGTTCCCAAGCCAGTGTGCAGGACAGGTCTATGTCGGACGCTCTGTCATTTTCGCTTTTCATGCGTCTTTGTTCCTCCATCAAAAGCAAAGCTTTTACATGCTCTGCTCAACTTTGAGGATGGAAAATAATCATACCATTTCAAAAGCATTTTGTTTTTCCATTTGAAATCTGCAAACATTGCAAATACACTGAATTATTTGTATTTGCTGGAATCACAGTGAGGATATTTTGAATTTGGTAAAAACATTTGCCGATTTTTCAATTTGCAACAGTGTCAATTGTTATCAATTGAATTGAAAACTGCTTTTCAACAGCCGTTGATTAGAATCTAAAATTGGTAAGTTGTCAGCTTTACAAATTATTGGCGATTGATTGATTGTGATTGGAGGTTTGTTTATCAATAGAAATGGACGCGTTTAATTGATTGTTTACAGACAAATCGCAAGTTTAAATTGTGCAGAGGCTAACTAAACTGCCACAACTGTTCTGCCCTATATTGATGTCTTTGTCTAGTCCAACTGGCATTTTGGGAATTCTTCTCGTCTACGTTGAGATCGGGATATCAATTACGTAAAGTCAAACGTGGAATCATTCAGTGAACTTTGAATGGATAAAAATAATGTATTGAAACAGTCCAACTTAAATGGAACATGTGGGCGTTTTTGTGTAGTGCTTCCAATACGGCGAATGAAATGACGTATCATTCATTACGCATCTGACAACTGAAGATTTGTGCAAACTAAACTGGAAGAGTGATTTTTGGATTTACCTATAAAACATGACTACCAAATAGGTAGGAAAGTCACACAGTGTTATCCTGATTGTTATTAGTTGGTAATGATTTATTGAAAACTTGTTGATTGATGCTAACTAAAGTTTTCACCAAGTGGCGTCCAATATATATACCAAATGCTAAAGGAAAACAACTTAAATAGTGAAATCCCGTTGAAAAACGCTCAATCATTAATATTTTGAGTCAGGAAAGTGATTGTCAGCTCATTTGTTTTGTTCCCTGTTGTGTTTCTCCTTTCCTTGTTATGTTGTAATCTACAAGAGCAAGGGATTTACCAGTTTGCTAAAATTCATGAGCATTCTTTCGCAGAAAAGAATGCAAAAGTTTGAAATCAAGTCACAACTACTAAACTACTCCTAATTGAGTTGTGTTATGCTTAAAATATTTATGATTATTAACTGACCTATAGACCCTGAAGGAAGAGACGAGAACAAGTCGTTTTTTTGAGGATTGGGATTTTACCTGCTTTTTAGCCCAATAAGACAAGACGTTTTCAACAAAGAATTTACCTTGTTGTTGTTGTTGTTGTGTGTTAACATGAGAGAAACAGTTTTCTAAAGGATAAAAAGTTTTTCAGTGTGGTTCATTTCCCTGTCTTATATACTAACTAACTAACTATATATGCTACAATGTCCTGAATTTGTTCATTTTTTTAAAAAACAAAACAGAATTCATATTGTACCAAAAACTCCATGTAGAACTCTAGAACAGTAGTGTTTAAATGCTTTATCGCGTGAAGGAGTATATTGCAATGTCGTGTCATTTTATCGCTGCCTGCAAAACGCCCACAAACACACTTGTTTCCCTCTCGCATAAACTTTTGTGAGTGAGTTGATTGATAAATCAGTGTAACCTTTCGTCTGTAAATGTAAAAGTTTTACAAACTGGCAACAAGGTTTTTTTCTTCACCAAGTTTTTCGTTGAGGAGTGAATTAACTTCAAAATAAATAGCACGTCTTCGTGAGTAGAGCAGGCAGGCAAAAGTCAAACGGTAACACTCGACAGATTGTGTGTAGTATTATTGATGTATGAAAAATTGGGATAGCAATTTGAGCAGTTTTTTTATTGTTTTCATACCATATTTGTACTGAGAGCTGTTAATGAGATGAAGAAATACAGGTCTGAAATAGCGGGACAAGTGCTATCCCATTTCATTGCTGATAAGTGACAAGTGTTTAGAATACTATTGCTTTTCCTCTCAACTTTTGTAGGTAGTTTTTTTCAGTTTACAAATTGTAAACGTCAAATTCAAATCCATTAAGAACAAAATGTGTACTTGTGCTCATCGTAATATTAATAGCTGTGACTTGGTGTGCAAATTGGTACATTGAAATATAAGGAAAGGTGTCTTTTTTCATTTTGCGAAGGAGTATAAACAAAAGTGTTGGAGGTTCAAGAAACTAGCAAGAGGATCCTCATCATCATGGATATCTACAGGAATAGTCGGAGTCTCCCCAAACTCCATCACCATTTTCGGTGGCACTCTCACCGCAAAAGTTGGATCAATTTTATGTGTTGGATCCTTCTGATTACATCGTGCTTTTTATCAGGTTAGTGATGAGCCCGTTTTTGAGTTGCATGTAATGTAGGTACACATTTGCTTTTGCTATGCTAGAGCAACTTTAAAGGAGAAGCTTTTGCCATGCTTTGAGTTTTTGATGTTGTTTCATCTAGGAGAGAAGACGAAAAGACGGTGGTTCTAAGAAAAGGGACCCTTTTTGACTTTTTATCATACTTGCTCGTTCAATTTTAAAGCATATTATTATTAGCTGGCTGACTGTGCTCTCTTATTACGCAAGCATATAAAAGAAACTATCAAAAAAGTTGGAGTACGCATCTCCGTCTCTTTCCTTCCCTTTTATGTATATGACCTTCCATCCTTCAATGTATATTCATGGAATGTAGGGCGTATCATAAATGTATGATCGATATCATTTTTCCAGGTTTACTTTGCTAGTAAATGAAGTACCTTATGTCTATTTGAATATATGCATGCAGGTATATCGATTAGATGAGCATTTTCTTTTCAGAAAAGTTTAACCTGGCCGTAGTTTTATGGAAGATGAAGAAGAAAACTTAAATGTAGAGCAGCTATTTGTAGCTGAGTTCTCGTGATGCTCTTTCTGCCAGCGGAAGAAGAGCATTGCATTCCTACTTTTCTTCCAGTTTGACTTTTGCCTTTTACACTGGAAAGATGAACTCTTTTGTAGGACGCGATGTGGATGGAAAAGAGTTTCATCTGAGCATCATCATCATCGTCATGTCATGGCATGATTTTGGAGTTCTACTATATACGTAGATCAGACGCTGCTGAATAGATATTTGTTTGTAGTTGCAGAGAAATGGGGTGAGATCGAACTAAGAAAGTAAAAGACGCAGACGTTTTCGAGCTATTTCTTAGGTTGAATGAAATGATCTGATGGGATCCTTATTCAGAGAAGTTGTGATTTTGCCTATGGAGATATAAAATAGACACTCCAAGTTAGTTTGAGAAAGTTAAGATTTTGCTTTAGTTGTTTTTCTCAGAATGCAAATACTTTAATAGCTGCCTGCTGGAAGCCAAATGAAAGTACGTGCTCTGTGATTGCCAATTCGGTTTCTGTATCTGGGTCTTTTCTGCAATAAGTACTGATGACTGACTGACTGACTGACTGTTGGTATCTGGCTAGTGCAACGAATTAAAAGGTATCTAGTAGCCCTTTGTGTGTAGGTAGGTATGGTATGGCTCCTACAAATATTCGACAAATTCCAAATTCTTTACCAGGAATAATGTAGGCTGATTTGTTCCTTCTTTGTTACGGCTTATCTTGACGTGGAAAAGGCTACACAAACAAAGCCTTACTTCTGCTACTTAGATTGAATGGAACAAGTGATCAAGTTTTAGCTTAAAGTACTGATGTAGGAGCATATATCATGGTGCATGCTATAAATAAGCCCAAATTAGCTAGGAAACTGAACGACAAGAAGTAAAAGAGAGTATTTAAGAAATAAAAAACCTTCAGGTTTCTTGATGTGAAGTCTGATAAGAGTCAAGGAATGACAGATTCTTTTCATACTCCGTGGAAAGTTATGCTTTGCGTGAGGTATGGGAACTACTTTTTAGCAGAATAAGAAAGATGAACGGATAAAAAGAGAAGAAAAGGGTTTTGCTAAGAAATCTTGTCTAGTCACAAACATTTAGGTAACCATTATATATGTACTGTATGCTCATAACACGTTATAATATTGTTCAACTTGATTTAGTTGATTGCTTTTGTATATCAGTCAGTATCAATGTTGTACTTGGTATGTTGGGCTTGTAAGAATATCCATTAAATAACTTAAAGTATTCACAACTTTTTTACCATCATGAAAAAGTATGTATTCTCAATCTTGATCTATTTAAGTATAGTTGTCGATGCGATGATGGAGGTCTCAGATGGAAACCTTGGAAAGTTGACTTTTTAATGTCGTTGCAATGATATTTTCAGGCCATATAGTATGAGTATTAGGTATTGAAAAGTGCTTCAGTTTTCCAATTTAATTATTTCCCACATCAATCAAGATATTATGACATAGTTAATGATTAAATAATAGGCATACCGTCTGTTTATTACAGTACATTGTCTCCTCGATCGATCTTTGTTCGCGTTCATGTTCAGCTCACAATCTGCTAACTAATATCACATATGTTTGGTGTCAGTATAGTCATTTTTAAGTTTTAGAAATCTATTGATAGTTGGTACCCTGCGGCGTTTTCATTCTATGCTATTTGCATAGAGTTAGTATGCTAAAAATAACATTGATTATTGCTTTGACACACACTTTTTAATAGTTTATACTTAATTAATGATGAATGAACATAAATATTAGTGTTGATTACTGATAGATCGCAGGATGAGGATATGCAAATAATAAAAGCGTGGGTATGTAAACTCAAGTGAGAAGGGAATACGCCGGGTTATATATGGCACTCCTATATTGTTGTAGGTAGCAGGTAGATTTCAAGGTGTCATTGCTCCTCCTCGCTTCTTGGTTAACATCCAGATAATCTAAATTAATGAAGAGTAAGTACACTTGTACATTTCGTGTGATTGCTAACTTCCTTATCAACAATCACACCGACGCACTCATTTAAGTAAAAACCAGACAATGTGTATCTTTTTTCCATCGTCTTGTTTTGTACATAAGGTTGTAAATCGGTAATGACATGTGTGGTTATGGTACTTGATCACACGTTTCCAAAAGGAGTGTGTAAGTAGCATCACAAACATTAGGAAGAAAAGAAGTGTTTACTTATCTTTGGACAGGAGAGGGATTCTTTTATGAAGCACCCTACACAAAGTCCAAGCGACAAAATCCAAGAGTTTTACACAACCAGCAGAAGAGCGACTAAATAAAGTAGTTTTTCTGTCATTTCCAATGTATGTAATCAGTACGAAACATTCTTGTAAATCATCATGCTCATACATTTCACAGGCAGCCAACTATGAAAATCATGAAACGAGATTATATTTCAGATTTTAGTGCTGATATCAAGCATATATTATATTTGAGAGAACAGCAATATAATGAGTAGGACGGTCGACGGTCAGTAGTAAAATGTGTGTATATTATTCGTATTCTCTAAAAAAGAAAATTAAAAAATTGAAGAAAAAATCTTTATTATTCCCTTACATTATTATTACTACACAGTTGTAAAAATGTTCCTCACTCTGAAGTACAAGTTTGCATATGATTAGTTTGGAGTTCTCTGCGACAAGATCAAATCAAGGAGGCAAAATAACTAGTAAAGATACTGGATTAGCACGCAATTTTAATAAAAAGGAATATCAGTTGATTAGATGAAAATGGTTTGTTTTGCCGAGGTTAATAGGTAAAAAATATTGTTCGATGACGGGTTTGTTATTACTTAACAAGCGGATGTGTGATACGTATAAAAAGAGAGTGGTTCACTTGAGCTTCTACGATCACTTCAAGTATGTATTTCATTGCCATTTTAGTTAGTAATGCTGCTGGTAGGAAATCATAGTGGTAGCAGGTTGTAAAACGTACATATAACATGATGAAAAAAGAGTCAAGTTTAGTAAAGATTTTTTTTTTCATTCTTTGAGTGTGCTTACTAGGTTGGTTTTATGCTTTAAAATCCATTGTTCATGGTTATGAGAAAGGTGGTACAGTGGGAATGCTGTACGGCAGCAACTGGTTAGCTCTCTGTGTAAGTTTACTTGTGATAATTGTATACAACAGCTTATACCACCACAAAACACCACTCCGTGTGTATTCTAGGAATGAACCGCAAAAGGTAAAAAAGTGCAGGGTAGCAAAGAATCAGAAGGGTGCAGTGAAACGAATGAATACGCTTCATCATCATAGTTCTCATGATGATGATGATGATCATCACCAGTAGTCAGTAGCAGGGAACGAGTCTTCTTGTTAATATTTACGATGGGCATCTTAAAGTCATCATGGAAAAAAGGATGATGATGATACGACAGAAATCTAGTTGCACTTGCTCACGACGAAGACCACAATCTATATTATATGATGATATGAAAGTTACAGCCACTGACTGCCAGCCTAAATTCTTATTTAGTGTTGCGTAGTCGAAAAAAAGGTTTCTTGTTCGCGTTCGCTGGTTCTTGATGTTGTTACCTGTGTGCCATTCCACTGGTCTGGTACTGGTGACTGGGTTTTATGCATATTATGCGTTGACTTTGACTAGTTTTTTATACTTCTGAGGCTTCAGTAGCGATATATCAAAGCAGGAAAGATCGGGATTGGTACTGAATGTTGAAAGGAAATGAGATGAAGATACAGTGAATAGAGGTTGTTGGACAAGAAGAAATCCATTCTGTTCGTATTTGTTTACATGCGGGCAGGTTTTTAGCCTTTTTAAATGCCAAATTGAGGTTTATGACAAATGAATCTGCTTCACTTAATTTACAACAAGTACAGCATCGAAAAGGTAGATTGTCGGAGTCATTGAATCAAACGGATTTTCTTTGTAATACTCTTATTTCTTACAAAAAGCATTCAATTTGGGTATATATCATCTCATCGCATCTACATCATTGATTTAACTAGTTTCTTGTATGTTGTTTATTGTACTAGTTCTTGCACCGTCATCTATTTTAGTATTCAAACTTTTTTTTTCACGACTCACTTTACGAGTTTATTTATGGTAGTAAAGTGCTTTTTTGAGACCTTTCATTTAAGCTTTGTTCATGATTAGCATAGTGTACGTACGGAGGACTAGTCTTCAGTATTTGTACTTTATTTCTATGAGAAAAAAGAACATGTAACGTATATATAATTCTCAGTGACTTTAATGTATTCATTTGCCTACAAAATCCAATATCAGAAAACATGGTTCACTGCCAATTTCCAAGCGTTGGCAGAAAAGACTGCATCCTTTTTATATTTGAGTTCAAAGGGGTTAGCACCTTTTGAATATGGAAGCAAAAATGCTAAGTACAAATGATATTTTTCCTTAATCTTCGTCTCATCTCTTTTCTGCTCCCTCATTGGACAAGAGTTTTAATTACTTGCATTTATGCATTGCATTATTATTTCGTTAACATCTTCACTGAAGCTAAAATAGGATGTATGAATCCTGAATAAGATGAGTCTAGTGAAAAGTTAATGGTTCAACTGAAAAGGTTATGCATATTAATAAGATGCTTTTTATTCCCATTCACATGAAGAAATCATCCTTTTTCATTATACTCGTCTTGGTTCTTCTATTACGAGACGAGAGGAAACGCCGTCTTGTGCGTATTACACATACACACTTTATACTTTTCTTTTTATGGTGGTGGTAGTGGTTGGTGTTGGGAAGAGCAGCGTAACTTATGATACTTTGAGCCTTGTACATACTACTGACGCTGACAACTGACAATGCAACCCCATGCATATGCTCTCCTCACACACACGTATTCAATCTTGGCATTTTCCTGTGCTATAGATGTATGTATGTCTTGCTTCGTTCTTCTCATGGGCACTGTTAAAACTGAAACTGACACAAGCGTCTTGTCTTTTCCAACAACGTTCCAAAACTTCTTCTCATCCTCATGAATATTCCTCAACTTTTTGGTTAATTTCAACTAACTTTGCCTGTCGTCTTGAGTGGCTGAAACCATCCATAAGCGAATTGAATTTCTTCCTACCCCCAACCAACAATAAAGATACAAAAATAAATATATACATTCCTTTGATTGCGTTTGTTGGGGCTCATTTATTTTTGTTTCGAATCTAACGTGAGTTTCTGGTGGAAGGAGAAACTAGTAGCATTTCCCAATGACCTCTTGACACAATACGTATTGGAGCATTTCATCTGTCTAGTGACTACAAACTACAATATGCTTGAGGACAATATGCGTCATTTTATTATTATTTGATAGAGCATCATCATCAGTCAGAAACAGTATGTGTCCTTGTACCTTATCATTAGTAATGTAATTACCCTCACGTCATTTGTTTTCTCATTTTTGATGATGATAGGCAGCGAGTAGGAGACTGACTGAGAGAGACTAAAATTTAATCAAAATATTTTTCAAGGGAGCTCAGCTAGAATGAATGCGAGGATATTAAATGAAGAGGATCGCATCAGAGATCATAATCCTATCCTAACACGAAGAATACGAATCAAGATCAATTAAATGAGAGATGGAATGAATTGGAATGCCCTCCAGCTCTCTAATGTCGACCTCTTTGATAGTTACAGTGCTCTCCACATAATCATCATTTATAATAGACTTTTGTTGGAAAAACTATGTAACCACTTCACAATGATAAAGATAGATGACTTGTTTATGATGAGAAGTCAAAATAGACCTTTAAGATTACATGGCTGAGCCCATGATGCTGTGATTGCATTCGTGAGTATTATTATGACATGTCAGTTCCGTGGTAGCTGAACACAGCAGCTCTCTAGTCGTGGTTAAAAACCAAGTGAATAAGTCCCATAGCAAATAATATAATAATAGACATCATCATTCAAATACGAGTATTATTGTGCTCATGACCATATACGGATATTGTACTACAGAGTTGCATACTATTTGTCTATGTCAGTACTATATTGGTTATACATAAGCTGGGGAGTGATAGAGAAAGTAGGATTATGGAGAATGCGGAATGGTATTAATGTTATGTTGAGTAATCGGATAGCTAATGCATTGGTGAATTCGGATTAAAACCATAATACGTTACAAGTGGTATTTGATTCATTGATACTACTTGATGCTTGGCCAGAGGGAGGAGGAGATGCTGAGAACTGGAAGGAAAAGCTCTAGAGTAAGTGTGAAGTGAAGTCAAATAGTAGGGTATAACTTTCATTTATGTTTTGCCTTCCGTTTCACCTTACATACGTAACGTATTAGGGAAAATAAGACAAAGCTGGCTACATATAGCTATGTAATACCGAGTATCTTTTGTATTATCACTTGTCACAATCAATTTATATTGTATGGTAGGCTTTGATTCATTGAATCATCATGGGTTGCTTCATATTTCGGTCGCCGGTTTCATCTATCCGACGAGTCATTGAGTCATCTACCTCAATCGGATGTTGAATCTGAGTATATTTTGTATCAAATATTAATCTTTATATTGACGCGATTGTATGCATGTTCAACGCTATGTATCTTTGTATAATTAATTTATGAATGTTCGTTGTTACGTCGGAAAACAGCAGATTTAGTTGGAATATATGACAGAAAGAAAAGGGTTTATCTGAGTCTACAGGGCGGTTTATCCTTTAGCCTTTATTTTATGAAGATATTTTCTGCTCAGAGCTGGCATTTACCACTTCCTTTTAAAGTAGATTCAAAATGTAGTTTAAGTCAAATAACCTGTCTATTGATATCGTATTTTTAGAAAGAGAGATGCTTGCGGTGTGGTAATCAACCTTTCAAATTGATTTACGAATATAACACTTATTGTTTCTCTGATGCAATATCTTCTAAATGGCCAGAACCTGACCACATACAAGTCTTTTTGGCCTAGTAGAATCGAATCGAATATCTTTATCATCAACAGCATTGAGTGTGGTGTGAAGGCAGACAGTAATTGCGTCTGTAATTTAGGAATGCAATAAATATGAAATGGAAATTCAATTTCACACCTTTACTACATTTCTTACAAGGAAAAGTCATCATGATGAATCTTTACAACCGCAGAAAAGCTGCAGATGAGAAAGGGTATAGATGTGGAAAAAGTATAATTCAGTGCAAATACACATTTTCTTCAAACTTGTGGTAGTGGTTGGTCGGACTAGAACATGAAATTGGATTTGGTAGAAGAAAAAAAAGTTTGAGTAGAAAGTATGCGGTAGCTCGAAACTAAGCTAGTTTTTCCATTGACAAAAAAGTGAAAAAAAATCAGCAGGTTTTATATTCCAATGAAGTGAGTGAAGAGGAGGAGTACTAGCACTACTGACTGTTCAGAAAGTGAGTATCTGAATGAATGAGCTCTCTCGGCAGTAAGCAACTCACCATGTGGCATCCATGTATGTAATAGGAACCAATTTCATCGAATGTATTTAGGAAGTTTCAACCGTAAATCGACTTTTTCTCCTTGTTCTTTATATGGGAGAGAAGAGAGATCCAAAATAAAATGCTAAAATACAAGGAAAAAGTATGTAGTGCAATCATAGTGGTCGTGTGGCAATGACAAGAAAAAAGCACATGAAATGCTAGTAGTTTAGTTGAGTATGTGCGTATAGCTTTTGTGTGAGTGGGGAAGGAAGAGTAAAGAAAAAAAGGCGAGGGACTTTATTCAAGGATTCACTTAAAGTCAGTGCCCATTACATCTCAAGTCAAAACCTTTTCATCCCGTCTGCACCGATCCATTTCCATGAAAATGTGGGCTCGCGCACCAGACTTTTCCATATATACGACCTAGTATGTACGTCGCGGTTGTGATAGACGAGAAAAAACTGAGCGCTGAAACTGGAAATCGAGTTTGGAAATTGGAAAACTAAAAGAACCCTTCACAACTTTGCTTTTGCATGCTCCTTCCAGCCAGTGATGGTGGTGGTGGAGTGGAAGCAGGGATCTGTTGAACTGTTCTGAAGAGTAGTCAACTGTATATTTTAGGTAGTAGCAAAGCAAACGGTTCTATTTTTTCGCTAATACAGTTTCGTCCATCGCTTTTAATACTAAACTGATCAATACTCAATGCCATGCTTTTCACTGTTTACTCGTGTAGGTTTCAGCGCAGTGAATGAGCATTTTTTTCTTTCAGGGAACTACTATTGCTCTCCAAATACATACTACTACCGACTCATTCCTCCACGTTGTACTATTATCGACTATACTATGTATATAGTATACAAAACAATGCAAGGGACACAAAAGAAAAACATTATATAAACATTAGGCGGCTCCAATGGTTATCGTTGGGGTAAGGCACGTAAACTAGATATATTGAAGTAGGGAAGGCCCAGCCAGTTCTCACAGGATTGTATTGTTCAACGCTGAAGAAGGCACATCTGAAGAAAGACTTGACATTCGCATGTGTCATGCACTTTAAGAGAAAATCCAAAAGAAGAAGAAAAAAACGTCCTGAAGCATGCAAAAAAGGAATCGGAGTGGAAGAGGAATGCTGTTCCTGTTGTTGCTCATGGTACGCTACTACAGTTCCGATGTTAAACTGCATATTTTCACTTTTGTGAATTTTAGTTTAGGGTTTCATTCGACGGAGAAAAAAAAGTGCTAACAGGATATACCCTATATATAGAGAGTGCAAGAATGTATATTTCTCTTCTTCACTGACAGTTTTCTGTTCGCAGCCTCAAGGAGAAAACAGGAGAAGGAAATCAGCATGCTTTGTACACTTCCCTTTCCTCATTTCTCCTCCACATTTTTTTGGAATGTAGGCCAGTGGCAATACCATGAGAAAAGGGAGAACTCACTGGATTTGGGCTATGTAGAGAAATGGGTGAAACATTGTCGGGATATTGCAACTTGTACAGAGAGTTGTGTTGAGTTGCTCCAACAATTTAAGTGAAAAGATGATAATAATAATACTAATACTCCATGCTATATATGCTGTAGCATGGACAAGTAGATATTTTGAACTAGCAATTCCACAAAGAGAAAAAGAAGAGGAAGCATCTCTGACTGAATTCTCAATAGTAAGAGTATCCGACAGGGAGTCCAATAAGTAAGTAAGTAAGTAACATAACAAGAACATGTGACTTCTGTTGTGAGGAGTCCATGCATGCATTCTTTACATGGGCAGCAGCAGTACGGGCGAAAAAAGTTGGTTTGGTGATAGTAGTGGACTTGGTTGTGGTGTGATGGTACGCGATTCTTTTAAGGGTGATAGAAGAGCATGTATAAATCTTGGCAGGGCGTTCACATGTCTTGAGTATTGCAGCCCAGTGCCCGGCACCCGTTCACTTTATTGCCTTTATTGAAATATATCTCTTGTTAATTCTTTTTAGTCCACTTCTTGCACACTTTATATTTACACAGTCAACTCTGCTGCCATTTCACTTGCTTTCCTTCTCTCGTGGAAGCGATGCGGCCACTTTAGTCTCCACGCTCTTCTTACTTTCCTTCCTACTTTCCACTTTTCTGAATCCCAAGATCTTGAATTTTCTCCGTCGTATACTACATGGAGTATAACCCACAGAGTTTCTTCTTTTCTTGTTCTTCTGCTGTCAGCCTACAATTTACCAAGATATGTGTTGGCTTACTTTTTTTTCCAAATATTCATTCACGAAAGGCATACAAAGTACTATTTTTACTCAAAATGTGTTTCTGGATTAGGGTTGATGGTGTCTGGAAATACACTTTATATGAGACTTGTGAAATATGTACTCTCTGAACACATATCTTACTTTTCACACGTTTACAGACAGGCAAAGGGAGAAAGAGAAGAGAAAACGGAGCAAAGACGAAAATAAGCATTATACAACAGAAGATGGAAAAAATCGTTTGAAAAAAGTCGGTTTTTTTCTTCTTTTGCCAAAACATACCGAAAGGAGAAGATGATGGTACGATGGTACTTACTTGCTCTAGGCGTGCATGCATTTTACCACTTCTTTTTTATAGAATGGCTTGTAGTGGAAATAACGGGGCGATATTTTCCCAAATGAACGAATGTAGTATTACGTTTGAATGTAATGTATTAGCGCTGCATTACTGATGATGCTTGGCTGTTCTGTTGTGGCGAGGTCTTTTAAAATGCGAAAGAGCCCTCGTTTCTCAACACATTTAAGGGAAATACATGCTACAGGAAATACAGGTCACACACAAACTTGTACATTACGTATCTCTACTTAAAGGATCTCTTGCTCGAGCTGGAGCAAAGTGCCTCCACTTTTTTATCCCCAAGAAAAATACTCAGTCGCTGTCCAATCGATAAAAGTACGATACGATTTGCATTTTTTCTATATACCTACATATGTTTAGACTATACAAGGGATGTAAGTATATTTTGCATTTGCATACCAACTATTTATTCATAGCCTGGAATTGGAGAGGAGTGAAAAGGCTCAAGGAAAATTGTGGTACGGCATGCATGCATATGTAACGTTTGTACATCCTGCCAGAGAGTCCTATGAATGTTCTGCAATTTTCTCTGATTTCATGCGAAATTCTTTCCGATTGTTGCGACATTTCACCAGTTCACTCCATCTCACATATATTATATACTTACGCTATGTAGATACTTTAAGAACATCTACTACTTTAAAAAAAGAAAGCTTGCTCTATTCCACGTGGGACTCGAAGATAAATCTATACACACATAAGTAAAAGCCTGTATACATTTTGTAAAGGAAATATTGAAGGAGATAGCGCTCCACTGGCACAGCAGCAGCTTAAATGTTTTATAGTGATGGAAGAAGGTGCGGAAGTTGTATGTTGTGATACTTTGGTAAATACTTCTAATTTGGTACCCATCCATAACCATACAGTTACGGAGACAGCTCGGTGCCATAATCCATGTTAGATGTGAAATATTTTGTTCCTGTGTGGTAACAACGTTTGACATTGGAGAGTGGAGCGGTAGTGAACTGAGCTAGCATTTTCACTACTTTTCCTTTCTCTCGCTCTAACTTTTTCCGTTCTATTGCTTAAGTAAGGAATGGCCCCCTCCAAGAGCATGATTGTAGGCTTAGGTCTAGCACAACTCACTGCTCTTTTAGTGGTGATCGGGTTTATTAGGAATGGCTTCTTTTATAAAAATACTTGGCAAGTCTTGTACATAACTACTCCAACAAAATATACTCTACTCATCCTCATAGGGATGTACATCATAAATAGACATCAGGACATTTTTTACACGACCACTGTTGGTGAAAATAGACGAGTGGGAGGAAGTTTAGCAAGTCTTCTAAAGAGGAAGAGACAAGATGAGAGTTACTCTTCATGTTATCATTATACTTATAGTTGCTACTATTGTATGTATCCATAACTCAATAATTTAACAGACAAACTTTGACACAACGATAGACTGCTGTTCTTGGCTAAGCCCATGAATGTCAAATGTGTAGGTTTTCAAATTCGTGCTTCGAATACATGACAGTATTAAGAAAGTGGCAAAAAAGTTAAGTCCACTTTTCTCTATCGCAAGGTGTACGAGATAAGTAACCTTTCATGTATGAACTTTTGCATTTCTCTGGCGTGTTCTGAACATAATGTACATTAAAGTATTCGTCAAGGGCTAACCTTCAACTTGCCATATTTACGCAAGAGATTTTAAAACTTTACTTGGATAAAACCCCTTTGTCCATGACAGTATCAACTTTTAAGATTATCTCACTTATTCAAAACATCTTGTTGTATCACCCTCGTGTTTACCTTGAATTCTTTGGAGGATCGGAGACTAAAAACTTGAAATGGAAAATAAATTCAATTTTTTAAAGTGAAGTTAGGCCAAAGTATAATATTGTCAAATGTAGAAAAAATCATTCAATAGAAACCTTTTTTTAAATGCCCAAAGAAAGTGGTACAATAAATGAGATTGGAAAGCAAATGCAATGCCAACAGAAAGTCTGATGTAGATGATTCAAATGTAGATGTCTCTAAACGAACCGTATGTACTTAAACTGGAAAAACTGAACAGGAAGCAACTTAAAATGTCGGTAGTACTTTTGGCTTCTGACAGGAGAACAGGGAAGGAAAATAGTGACAGACAGGTAAAGCTCCAAATGGAATCCACTTGCTCTTATGTATGTATATTTTTCTTCCGTTCTGTCGTCGACCTCTCATTTCCCCTCTCTTTTCTTCTTTCGAGAAAAAACAAGGGAGTGGAGTGGAAGAAATGACAAAAGTTAAATTTCACTTGGAAGGAAGCACCATGTGAAGCTCTTAAAATAGGAATTTGAGTAGCTGACATGAACAACTTTTGTATATTGGTTGTTCCGCTCGTGTCGTTTTAAAAAGTAGGTTTACATTTGTCAAAATTGTTGTGATATGTCATGTATTTTCCATAAATAGATTGCCCTATTGTTTTCATTTCAGTCTCGACATTTGGGGAAATAAAGCAATTGATCGTGTTCGAGCCAGTTGAAAGAAAAGGGTACTAGAAAGTCGTAGTGATTGATTTATAAAAGGAAAAGTATATCATCATAAGAAATTACTTAATGTCATAACAGCTTTGTAAGTCTTAATTGCATTGTATTATGGGGGCGTCCACAATGGGAAATATTTGAATTAATGCGTGAGATGTTTTCTAGTGTTGTCTTATTGTGCAGTCAAAAGAGATTAAAGATCATAATGTTGTTGTCTTCATCTACAGTAGTTTAGCAGCTGCGTCTTGTTATGTATTGTGCTCATTATAAAGCATTTTAGTTTTCTAAAGGCTAAACTACACATTCTGCTACTTGTGTGGTAAAGCCCGTCAACTTAAGATGTTACTGTATAATCTTACTTCGCATCATACCCATAAAAAAGGTGCTTCGGTCTCAAAAGTGACTGATCGTATTTTGCCTAGAACTTGGAAAGTGAAATGAATACTAAAGTACGAAAAACATGTCCATATATGTAAGTTGATAAAAGCTGTCAAAAGTTGACGCGGCGTGGGCAGGTGTAATATGAAAATGCAATTTGCAAAGGAAAGTAGGGCAGTCAACCACATGGGATTGCTAGATATTCTGTAGTAAGAAAAGGTTTCACAGTACGGCACTACTACGCTCTTCTTTGTTAGTTCTTTGTCGTTCACGATTTGACTGAACTTGAGTGTGCCAATGTGTCTAGTCTAGCCTCATATATATATCCTATGCAATATTATGTATATCATTTTGCAGTGAATGACATTTTATGTTCCTTTTTTGCTGCTGCACAGGTGAACACGGTTAAGATGAGTAGCATAAAGATAAAATATATTTTTGCTTTTAGCATCACTTCCTACTTGGTTCTTATCATTGCCCATATTTATGGAAGTGATACAGCAGAAAGATATATTTCATGTCTGGTCTCCTCTTTTAAAGTATCGCAAGCCATCCTGACGAGATAGAGAAGAGATAATTTAGTTGCATCCTTCATTTCTCATGTCTCACGTCTCATATTGTGATGATGAGTTACAAAAGCTTTTAAACTTTACACCTCTTCCGTGAAACCTAACAGCTTTCAGTGAAATGAACATCAGCAGACAGCGAGAACGAAGAGAAAAGGGGAAATGAGTTGCAAGCTGGTGACTATAATACAGTGTGCTTCTCTGCAAAAATAATTTTTGACTACCATCAACCATGATGCCACTGCTCCATGGCTTAGCTTGGCATTTTCACACTTGTACAGCTGAGCTGGTGCTGGTTTTATGTTTGCGTATTATAGAGCGACGGCAGATTCATTTTTGCTCTTATTATTAATCTGCACAAGACTGCTGATGATCATGCTTTAGATGGTCCTTCCCAGGTCGTTTTGTGGCTTTTGCTAGGGTTGTAAACTCAAGATTAAATGTGAGCAACATGAATGAATGGAGATGGTTTTGCACATTCACTTTACGAAACCCATCTTATGAGTGTGAAGCAGTGCTACTATAATCGTAATTCCTTGTCTCCAACGATGTGGAGCTTAACGATACTATATGATATGGGCATGTGAGAGTAACTAACTAAAAGTGTTTGTGTGGCATTATTGAAGGAAACCTCATCTTGAAATTATGATTGGAGGATGTGGCAAGAAGGCTGACGATGATGATGGTGACGCTATGCATCTAGAGTTAGTAGAGTGCTAAAGTAAGTGGTTGTATCAAGACAAGATGAAAACCATGAATGTCCTGGTTCCCATTCACCAAAACCCGTGTCTCTCTTTTTGCCGTGCCATGCCACCAGTATCGTGGTGGTGGCAATAATGGTATGCGGTTTTCGTTGGCATATGTAGGTGTCTTAAGAATTGCAGAGAATTTGGCATTGCGTATGTGAAGCAAGAAACCCAGTAAATGGGAAAGGGGAAGAAAACAAGAGCCAGGTCGGAGGTTGATGTTGATGCGTTGCTGTTCTCTAAAGGGAATTTTTAATACCTTCGGCATACTGCGTGCATCTTTAAAATGGGATTTCACACAGACCAACCGTTCTCCACGTTGAGGTTGATAGTGTCATCATTGAATATGAATGTAATGTGGAATGAATGAAAAAATGGTTGAGTACATTCGTAAAATAGATTTTGTTGATTTACATATGTAGTTCAGAGTTATATAGAGCAAGAAAAGAAAAACCTGTCATCTGCCTGTAAGTGCGTCTCCTCTTAATGACATTTCATATGAA
This sequence comes from Orchesella cincta, assembly GCA_001718145.1. NCBI lineage: Eukaryota > Metazoa > Arthropoda > Collembola > Entomobryomorpha > Orchesellidae > Orchesella > Orchesella cincta. Next base: position 44,785 of record LJIJ01000453.1, read on the forward strand.
ACTGTCAACAAGACACTTGACTTCACGTGTGATGATCAAGTCTTGTGTGATTCCTTGCTACACATCCGCCTCCTACTTTCCAATTTGTCATTTAAATTTGTAGCTCAAGTCGGTGATGATGATTTACAAAAGTTGCAACGAAATATTCAATGAATGAATTTTTTCCGTTTCATCAATGAGTACCACCGTGTTAGTATGCGATCTAGTTTGAAACCACTCCTAAATGCACGATCAGCGGATGGAGCCAATGCTTTTGCTTAACTTGTGCAACTAACGTATTGGAGCAAGTTATTCCATTGCGGACGACGGAATAAGAGCAAAAATATAAACGTGACATTTGAAGGATGATTTGCTATTTTTTCCTCTGAAAAGGATACATACATATATGCAGCGTATAAATGCACAAAAGAAAAAGATCCGATTAAGCTTGGTAACAAAAACAGCAAATAAAAAAATTTAGAGAGCTCCGCATGGATTCACACAAATGGGAAAGGAACACATGTGTGGCTGTTTTTAGAAGCCAAAGGTATTTACTCTCAAGAGTTACGGCACTCATTGGTTTTCTTTTCACTCTTATTCCGCAAGTTATAAAAAGTTGAGAAAATATGTTGGCATATTGCACACAAAAATTTTCTCATCTTTCGTGGCTTGGCTTATTAAATTATACTAAAATGAAAGATCGACATAAGCTGATAAGATTTCGCATCTATCTTTATTTTTCTTCGTACACCGTTCTTCTGGGAGATTTGCTTCTGTTGCTTTAGGCCTTATCTCACGGTTTTGTATGACATGCCTACCTCCATATCAGCGTTGAAACAACCCATCTTCTCTGTTCCTACCAAAGTATTTATTCTCGTAAACGACGACGTTTCGCCCATTTTATTTTTATTGCTTATTATGGGCTAACGGTGCGTTTTTCTTGAAGTAAGTGATTTTTATTGTTTTCATCGAGCCATGCTATGACATTCGTCAAGCCTTTGCTAATTGGCAATTTGAAGAAAAGCGAGAGAAGGAAGCAAAAAGGAAGAGTGACAAAAATAAAGAGTATCGTGAATCAAAGTCACGATGATAAAGATGCATGTGCGTGATCTTTTAACTTGACGTAAAAATACCGTCTTTTAAAGTAAATCTTTCAAAAGCGATTGCATTGCAAAAGTACAAGTGCTTAAAGAGTTGAGCTAAAAAAGTGAATGCAATTACAGCTTGTCATTTGTCATGTACCTGTGCCCCTCTTCTTTTGCATACTCCATGTAATTCTTGCATTCATCCCAAAAGCGCCGACTTAAACGACAAATTATTGTGCTTAGAAAGTTTACATACAACTAAACATTTCCGTTCTATTCATCTTTTTTGTGTTGAAGGAATTTTATCTTCTTTTATGACTCCTAATAAATGTCTACGGTTGCCATTTTTTAAATCCGCAATGTATATGCAAGACATTTGTTTTGACACTCTCTGTTCCACTAAATAAGATACTTAACGCACTTGTTTTTTTTTGGCGTTACCTCCTCCAGCTTACCGATTCATAAATTCGATCCAAAGTTCATGATTTACCTGAACAGATTCCCAAGGGAGTTTGTCTCAATGAGAATATTTGCATTCATGTCCGCTGACAGATACTCTTGTACATTTGATTACCAGAGTTTCATTTATCCATTCAGCGTATCAAAATCAGTATATTGGTATTCTGCCCTCGTTTTCAGTACAAGCATCGCTGGAGTGAGTCTGTTGTTTCATCATCATCCCTCCTCTCAGTATGCTAGATATTAAGTATCATTGCTGTAGGCTACGCATAAGTTTTTCACCGGGCCCAACCTAACTTATCATTTTGGAAGAAAATGAGTTTGGTTTGGTTTTACGTTGTGTGTGTGTAAGAGAGAGAGAGAGAGTGATCTAAAATCATTTAAAACTTGGTCAATATAATCGGTTGGAGCTAAAACACATGTTAATAACCCAATGAACTGGAAAATCAAGTTTTTCAGTGTGGAGTTTAGTAGGCTGGCAGAGTTGTATCTTTCTTATATGTATCTATATAATACGGTGCACGTACGTTAGCCGAATCGCAAACATCACAATCACCATCTGGCACAACAGGGCAGGACGAACGTGGTATAAATTGCCTATGTGTATTGGAAATTTCATATGACATAAAGTACCTACGTATTTATCGTTGTTTTTTTGCAACTCCTTTTGCATTTTTAGTACTCATGCATGATTAGCCAAAAGGCTCTTGTCCTCTCTTGCCTGTACTCCAGAGTATTGTTCAACTATGTATAAACGATTTGATTGTTCTTTTGTTGTTTTCAAAAATTGTATTTGAGTCAGTTTCGAATTCCAGCATTGGAATTCACGTAAACACGGGTTTAAAAAATTAACAAAAGCGTCTCCTTGATAAAAGTCTAAATACTGGATTGGTTTGTTAGTCGTGTCAACCCCTTTACCATTCTTAATGGCATTGTTGTGTTGTTTGAACGCGTTGTCTAATATCCCACATCATTTCAAAACTCACTTCCAATTTTTCTTGAGAGACAAGTCCATCTGCTCTCTCCTTGTTGTTGGCCGCTTCTTCTTGACTAAAGATGTTATTTATGAAAAGACAAGAACATGCTAACAGTCTATTACATTGTATTCTGCTTGAGGGAGAAATCTTGGCTGTCAACTGTTATTCTCATTTCTTTCTGTGCTACACAAGTTAGCAACATGAGATTTTGCGGGAGCGCCTTTTCATCTAAATCCATATAGGTATAAAACCATCTCCCGTTCCCATCAACTTTTCTTCAGGTTCCGGCAATAATGCATTGCCGGCATGTGTGGAGGAAAATGTAGAGATTTCATTTTCCTCTCCCGATTTTTGTGTATTAACAGTAATGTACATGGAATGAGATGACATTCACTTTCGTAGAGTAGTCTCGGTTGGGTTGGCTGACATGTCTATGAACCTTTTTCCCTGCTGCTTGTTGCCTTTTTATTATATACATTGGATGTATCTATGCTTTCACTTTCCTTTGGTGTGATATATATTTTGTTGCAATGCAGTTCCGTTTCTTGTACTATTATACATACATGCACGAAATGTTTATTCCCACCAACACCAACAATATTGCATTGCTGCCTCCTGTCCTGTCTTGCAACACTCGTAAACTTTACGGAGAATCCTTTCGCTCAGCCTTGGTATGTCGTGTTAACGTGAAGAATTTGGACAGAAGAGGGAAAACGGTGTGTCACCAGAATGTGTTTCGTGTTTGCCTTTGGTAGATATGTAGTAGGCGTGTATGTTTATAGGGGACACATGATACACACTTCCAGTTGTTGAGAGACTAGTTTATTTTGTTGTGCTTTTTTAGTTATATACATGAGTACATATGTACATAAGCTGCTATGAAGGTGTCGGTGTTGGCGTTCCAAAGAAGAAGAAAATCTAACATAAGGAACAAAAGGAGAGCAAGACAAGAACGACATGAGAAAATCTAATAACCTCCATCACGAGGTGACATATTATATTGCACACACATGCACATAACACGACACATCAGTGCCGGTAGTCGAGTCTCTCGGAGCTTTCTTTTCCTAGAGGTTGTGTTTAATAACGCAACACAACAATGCCAGTAGCTAATGGCTCAATAATAGGGAGCCCTGAAGAAAAATGTACGTTTTATTTATTTCAGCGAAGAAAATGAGAAAATGTATTTTTGCTCGAACTGAATTTATGGCTGAAACCTAGCTTATTGGACAACCGACTCTATCAAATCATTAAAGTGAAGGATACGTCAGTTTGCCGTTTTTGACCAGTGAACCATGTCCAAAGGAATTTTGCAGTTGCATTGCATGCCCAGTCATAAAAAATCTTAGCTTTTACTTCAAGCCTGAAGCTACAGCTATTAGAAGTAGTTAGCCTGTCTGGACAAGTCGGTACTGAGATTTTTAATCATTGCATTCGATCCGATCTGATCGCCATATGATGTTTGCTAGCGTGCAACGATGATTGAAAAAATCACAAAGTTCCAGGCTGCTGTTGTTATAATAGTTTAGTGGTGAAGAACCTCTGGAAGGGTTGCATGCTAGAACTTCATTGCATCCACTAAAACCACTAAAAGTTGGATAAAAATACCGTGGAATTAGTAATGAAACGTCTGTTAGTTTTAGTTTGATAGAACTTGTTTTTACGCATTTTTTCGTTGGATAGGTGCATGCATGTTAAAGGATTTTATTTTTGTTGGAGGCTTGATTAGCATTAAAGTATTTATAAAACAACAATGCTTTTGTTGGACAAGGACTATGTATGTGTAGGTTGAATATATATACATATACGGAATAAAAAGATATCCCATCATAAAATAGGAAAACATGAGCTGCAACAAAAGACTAGCATTGTACTCATTGAAAGTGAAAAACCAGAAAAAAGTTTTCATCAATCCAAAACAAGAGATTTCTCTGCTTCTTGTAAAGATAATGGTCAGCCCAACACCTATCACATCAGGATAAATAATGCTCCAGCAACACAAGAAGACATGATCAGTCGTATAGATTCTTGTTCCACACATTGAAAACTGGATTTTTAAAGGAACTGCAACTGTTGTAGTTAAATGTATTGTGGTTGGTGGTGTTGGTGAGGATGGAGGATGAATTACAAACTTACATGCAAAAGTGGTGTATATTTATGTGTGATAGTCTACCTTAAACGTATATCCTTCAGTTTAGTCTTTGCAGATCAGGATCAGATCACATTTTTATGTTATATGGCTTGAGCAGAAATTCAACATCACATTGTGGCTGGACATGAACTGGTTTCTCAATTTGGTTTTGGAGTAGGGCGATGCTTTTCGCATTATCTTAATGCGCCTACTTTTTCCTTTTCCAGACTTTACTTTTACACAGCCTGCGAAACTGGCTTGGTTGTAGTATGGATATGGAAAGCGAGAGTGGCTAAGCACGTTGCATGCAAATTGGGTGCAGCCGGTCGTTTCCCAGGATTCCTGTGAATGTAATATTGGATTTGAACGTTAAAGTGGAAGATCCACTTGCTCCAAACTACTACACAAACTTTACTAAATAGAGTTGCACAACTTGTATGCATAAGCAAGCAGTTTTATACGTAAGACAGAGGAATAAAATATGAAAGAGAGGTTTTTTCTAAGTGGATTTTTTGGAACGGTAGACCTAGACGGTTGCAGAAATTTCAGGAGCTTACGCTTACTGTGAGCACGCACATCGTCCTAGTATAATTCTCCCAAGACTAACTTAATGCAATAATGGTAGCACTACCACCACTCGTGTGCGTTCCTTCCTTTTGACCCCCTTTTAACCTAGAAAATGAATCACGAGCTGGGGGAGGAAGCTTTGTTCATGTCGGAGCTAGGAGAAATGTTTGGATGGGGAAATGAATCGCACTGTTACTTCATTTTCCAATATAAAATGAGTGAAAGACAGCCACATTATTTAATGGAATTAGTAGTTGGTCTCAATGTCTCTTAATTGACGAGGAACATGGCAGCCATGCATTATTTAATGTGATAACTTTTAGAACTTGTCTTTCATAGCGGCATGGATATAATTTGTCATCAGAAAAAAATCACTACTTTTTTCTATAAAAGGCTCTTCACTAATGATATGTATATGACTTTCACGTGCGATCCTTTCCAAAAAAAAGTTTGGGTAGCCGTTATGTTTTAAAAAAGTGCACATTTTGCGTGTAGATGAGCACTTTTTTCGTCTTGTTAGGGGTTTCTATATTAAGCTGTTTGTTTAAGGCTGCGGGAGAGCAGCATGCAACTTAGCGGGTAACGGATTTATTTAACGAGAAACATTATTTGGAAGAGCAGAGTTGCCTTTTCCTCTCTCAGCTCTACTCAACTCTCACTTCAGCTTTGGCTTTATCCCTCATCTTCATACAGCACATTAGCATGGACTGCTCATAATTTAATTTGGGGAGATTCTCGACTGAAACTATAAATTTTACGCTACTCTCTCTCCTCTCTCTCTTTTAAATGGATTCTAATTTCATCCGTGAGTGACACAACGGGCTTCCTTCCTTTTTCGCCAACTTTACTCTTGTTTACGTATTCTGACGAGGTATGGTAGGTAGTCTTTTTGGATATGACTTTAGCCGTCTAGTGTACCAATATTGGCTCTTTTTTGGCTGAGGCTAAAACTCACTCAGAAAATGAGTGTAAGCGTAACCCTTTTTTCGTTTTGCGTGTGGATGAAACGCGCTATTGTGTGTATGTGGGGCCTGAGTAACGGCATTAGCAGTAGCACTTGAGGCGTTGAGCCGGGCTTTGTGACAGTGTAGTGCTTAAAGGAGCATAAATTGTCCCATATTGGCAGCCATAAATTTCAATTGATGACATACGAGCACTTGCCTGCATCCCAAGTTCCCTAATGCTAAACCTTTTTGGCACTGGAGTTCTAGTCTTTACCAGTAACTTGGTTGACTTTCTCCAAACTTGACTTTTAACTTGACGCTGCTATATTTACTATATATATTCATTGGTCTAAAGGTTTGGGACGTTCTTTCTTTCTTGTGATTACTCAATGCAAATTCATGGCTGGAATAGTAGGTGAGTATAGACAGATACAGTTTGCTGGGGAATCTATTAACTTGGAAATTGACGAGAAAACTAATCATTTGAGCTGAAAGGGAACGTTATAATTTGCATTTTTATCCGTCTCAATATTATGAATAATTGGTTTTTAAATGTAGCTGTGATGATGTTTTGATGTGATGCTGCTAATCAGATGGAGATGCGATAGGGTTGAATAAATGATTTAAAAGGTAAAATTGGTCCTCCCATTGTACCTTTTTACGACATACAACAGGGCTAGTTTTAAGGATTAAATGAACCTTTTGAACCTTCTCAAATTAAATTGTTTTCGTTTCATGGAGGAGAAAAGTACAATGTCATTTTAGCAATCATAAAAAATCATTGGATTTCAGTTTTCCAGCAACAGCAGAGCAACCTCTTTTTCTGATAAAGCATCCAATGTTGAATTCCTTGCATATAGCAATGTCTGTTTCGTAATTTTTATCGTTATATTTCACAAATACTTGCCCACCTGACACTCTCTCCAAGTCTCTGCTCGACCAAAAACCAAGATTCATACAACAGATGGTCGAGTTTCATAATTTTCTTTGATGTATTTATGCGATATACAATGCGATCAAACTTCTTCTCGAGACGATAACAGTTGCAAACTGGAGAGAGAATTATTTTAAAGTCAACGTGCTAGGGCACATACGGAGCTCTATAAAATTTGTGTGCAGCTTTCTAGTTTTTTTTTCATCAAGTCATCATCATCATCATCATTGAACCCTTTGCCATGCGACGCCATAGAATGAAACAGAACTTAATGAGCTGGCAAGATGAAAAGACGCAAGGAAGCAGCTTTTTGGTGATGCTTGCTTAGATATGCATAAGTATTATGATATTAATATTCTTACCTAAAATCTTGATGCTTGCAGATTGCGCATGCATATGTTTCGTTGTACGTGCACATATTCCGCGTAGCGTCGGCAAGATTAGTGTCATTGATACAAGTTTTCGCCGTGTGCTTACTGAGCATAATATAGAGTATACATCAAAGCATTACGCATCATTGAGGATGAGCGATGATGTAGCCAGATGCGAAACGGGCGAAAATAAAACAGTGGCTCTGGCTCGTGTAGGTCACCAGCTCGAGAGCGATTATGTGAAAGAAAAAGTTTTCTTGCAAAACAACAAAATAACATATATCAAAATCGATAAACTATCAGCGAGATGGTGCACTTAAGCCGGTGAGTTACAACAGAAAACAACTTTCTGAAAATGCCTAACATATACCACATGGGAAACGCTGTGCATGAGCCTAAGTAATCGCATCAATAAATTCACAATATTACATGATATTGTTTGTGTCTATTAATTTCGAGAAAAAGCTTGCCTCTTCGTGAACAACTGTGTAAGCCATTAGAGAGAGAGAGATACGGATTGATGTTCATTTCCACAACTGTTATTGAGGGGTTATATAGTGCAAAAAATGACGTGGAATGTCGCTTTCGTTAGCGAAACACGGCTTAAAATGAGCTTTCATGTGAATAATCTCAATACGCTGTAATTGTGACATCCATTACGCATTTTATGAATTCATAATTTCCTCTCACTCCAACTCCTCGTTTAAATTACAAACAAATAGCAAAGCTGTCAACAGACAGTATATATGGACACTGTAAAGTGCAAAGCATTTTCTTGACGCTCTAGCAAATGGGGTAAAAATGCTTGTAATATTCTGTGACGACAATAATAATGGTAAGTGAGAGGATTTTCAGTAACTTCAAGTTACTAACTTGTGCATGTAATGTGATAAGAGTGAATCAGGGGATGTATATAGCAGCGTCTTTCATTTGAGGATTGGAAAGAGAGGCGATGGGATGTTGAAAATAAGTACGGCTGGGAATTTCTTCCTTTGGTTTCTATGTAATTTGACATGATGGTGTGATTAAGTTAGGGCTAATGAGAACATTGAGAATTGTTGGCAGTGGCGAGTCCCTTGGGAGAATTTTCTCAGGAGTAACTCATGTGTGAAGCTTATACCCTTGCTTTATACTATACAAATACATATACGTAATAATGTGTTTTGGTTGTAGCTGTCTATTTTTATGGGGAATATATGATATAGGATAGTTCTAAACTTTGTGAATATTTATCCTTATAAAAGGAGAATAATATAATGCAACTAGCTAAGCTGATACGTCAAGTGTCATGCATCTCCTTCCATCGTTGATCGTGCACTTCCAGAACAAAAGAGGAAGAAAGATGTAATAATAATATGCAGATACCTAATTTCACATTCACTCATTTCCACTACTACGGTACTTGTTCCCTTTTACTGCCGTATAATTTGCTCATGTGTATTATAGTAAAGTAGGAGCAGTAGCGGTTTTAGTATTTTTGTGTTTCATGATAAACCACTTCTCCGTCTTACCTATTTATACAGCATTATAGCTGGGATCCGAGCGTATACAAGAAAGTCGTCGCTGGGAGTTGTGAGTCGCTCGTCTACTTTTTCAGTTATGGTTTATGCATATTCGTGGGAGTAATTCTCATTGTACACACGCACAAATGGACCAAAAAGATAAAACTTTGATGACTCCTCCTGTCTCTCAACCAAGCCAGTCTTGAGTGGAATATAATACAAACGATGAAAGCAAAACATGGTTCCCGAAAGAACGTCAAACGTGTTTTATGATGGTTGGGTTGTGAAGCTGGAACTGGATATTTTCCTGGCGTTTTCTTTTTTCTCGAGCGGCTACTCACGCTATATGAACCAAGAAAAGGAAGAAAGGAGCATTCAGGAGCTTAATATATTACGACATTATATGAACTGGATATTTGAATACCTATAAAGACCAGTGGACCGTGACCTGCGTGGATGTGGAGTCTTGGGCTAGAGTTTTCAATGACAAAATATGCTAGCTGACCCTCCCGATTTCCATTTTACCACTTCATAACTTATTCTCCTTTTTTCGCAAAAAAAATTCTACTACCAAACTTTATGGACTTGGGAAAGAGAGAGAGAGACAGTGCTTGTGTGTAGCGTGTGGAAATGAAGGACACGAACGATATGATGATGGTGTCTAGCTTATTTGGCCACTTTTTTCAACTTTCATACTGGAAAAAAATTACATACGTTCTCGGCTCACCGATTGCCTCCGCTTCGCTTGCAGAAAAGGCTTTCATCACGTGCATAACTTTCGGGTTTCTAGAAAGTTGAGAAAGAGAGTTTAATGTCTCGCTGGCTTCCCACTCAAGGAAACTATTCATCAGCGTGTTATGACAAACTTTTTAGTATAATATTATAGAACTCTCAACCATAATAATTTTTTCAGTGTCGGGACTGGTTCGGTGGCAGAAAAAAAAGATTGTTGTTTAACAACGGAAAAATCATAACAGATGGCTAATGCATGTATTTAATACCTACAGTGGTACTACAAAAGTGCCTTTGCTTGCGCGTCCGTTTGATGATGATAACTTTTGCACTGACACGTGTTACCAGATTTTATTACCGATTTCATAGCGCATTTCAACACAGGCCTTCTCTTATCGGATATTAGAAGTTAATGTTGCTCAAGGGGGTTGGTGAAGCAGTGACGAAATCGTTTATGCAGATAGGATAAACTTCCGAAATCGAGAGTTCCGAATATCAAGTTTGCAGAAGCGGAAAAATTTACGAAAGGCTTATCGGTATGTATGCTAATGTGTAGAAGCGTGGTGCTGTAGAAAAACATACCACCGTATAAATAAATTAAATACTTAAAAAATATGATGATATTGATGCAAATAAGCATGAGTCAGCCTCTTTCAGAAGAGGTTTTATGTACATGACTAGGGTCCGGAACCGCCCAACTAGGTCCGGAACTAGGTTATGGACAGTCAACAAATGGTTCGTACTATAAGTGGAAAACGTGGTGTTAATTTAGAGCAATTAGTTGTAGCATCGTTAAATTTTGTCATTTGACAATAGCAAACCTAAAATCTTCAAAATTGTAGTTTAGAAAACCTTGCTTTGGCTCTGACTTAATACCTTGAATTAACTATGAAGTGAAACTGTTTACTTCATTACGTTTTTTGATATGTACGCAGAGAGAATGCTAAAAAAATTGATTTTGACTTATAAAACAACCTATTTTAAGATATATTTTTAGCGATTTTTGGGTATAGTTCAGCATATTTGCTGATTTTAGGTATACATGTAGTCATATTCTCTAGATGCAGAATGCAGAATACAAACATATTATTGTTATTAAAAGTTATTAAAATTAAGATTTTACATATTCGCAACTGAAAAGTCATTCCAGGCTTTTACTCAATCTCGTTAATTAAATTAAAATTCTCGTTAATTCTGTAAAATGATATTCTACTAAATTTCTCATGACAGCTAGAAGTCGTCGATATTAAATTTTCGTCAAAATTTCCGCTTTGGATCGCCGAAATTCGAACTCACGATCTCCGGAAACTTTATCCTATCTCATAAACGATCTTCGTCACTGATACTGGCACCCGCTCAAGCATGTAGAAATCACAGGCAGGAAAAAAAAGTGCTCTCGTAGCATCATTATAGCCGCCTTGTCTTGTGTAAGATGACCACTGACATCCGGCCGGTAGTCTGTTTTTTGTGAGTATTGCTGCAACTATACTTTTCCCGAAGCACAAGTCGTTGATTCTTCTGTTGTACAATTTACTGTATATATATACATAGTTAATACAGTCGTCAACTCAGCTTATAAGCTGCATTATTTCAGCTGCCAACTTCCACTTATGCTCTTGCATTTTAGCTTTTTGAGTAATGAAAAGCTGACAAGCCTAAAATAGTTTATCAGCAAACATTTATTGCTTTATCTAAAGGGAGAATTTTTATTCCAGAAAAAGAGTTAGTTGCTAGTTGCACTTGTCACAGAGAGTTGTTCTTTTTTGTGGGAATGTGGGAGTCAGTCAACGCAGCAGTGATAATAAAGATTTTTTCTGTTTGGGATGTTATATACTCTCTCATTCTCTGCCCAAGAGTCTTTTTCTGTCTCAACTCTCAAGTCATATGGTATTTCAGTTCGTTTTTACGCATGTTGTTGGCCTATTGCCAGCGAAATGGTTGGAATTGGAATACTAGTCATTTCTTTTGATTGTAAGAGGAGGAGAGGAGGATGTATGCGTACAGAAAGTCCCAATCAAAACTAGTAGACTAACGAGCAAAGTACCAGGTTTGTTAGTCGTACATTCATATTCGTATTAGTGAGGTTAATAAGCTGCTTGTCTAAGAAAGCCTATATAGCATAAACAAAACATTTTCTCTTTGCTTGTGACACTAATACGAACAGTACGATTCGAGAAAATAACATTAATGCCCATCAAACTTTCTGAATGTATTTACACGGAACAAACATATATAACTAACGCACTTTCCTTTTCTCCGACTTGCATAAGTATGCATATTATATGCATATTAAAGCACATGTCAGTGTTGTGGATCTCCAGGGTAAAACTAACTCAACTAACTACATGCTACAGTTCAAGTGGGGGGTTCTTGTAATTTCAGTTTTAATGCTTTGTAATAATATGAAAGTTCCAAGCTCCAACCTTCTGTCGCAGTCGACTTCTTGTTTAATGTAATAAAATGACACTCTCGAAAATACACGCTTTACAAATAGCTAAAAATTGAGATAAACTCAAGAAGTTTTCTTTGGATGAGCAAAAAAAACTAGACTAACCCTTTTGGCTGTGTTGCAAAAAAATATGTACATAATATGGATTAATGAGCATATAGCCAACTTGCTTTGTATATTGTTGGGAGAGCGTATACCATTTTCTATTTCATCTTTCTCGTGCAATTTACATCAGTTACCATCTGCTTTATCTCATTTTGTCTGTTTTTCCCCAAAAAAATAATGGATTGCATCGCATCCTTTCATTGAGGATCACCACCGGAGTAGGACAGTCGAACGTGAAAAAGTTGAACTCGTAACATTTTTTGCAGGCTAATATTATCATAGGCCATATTATGTACCTTCGGTTTTTGCTCTCACTTAATAATAATGGTGATGGTGGGTCTGCATCTATTTTTCACCTTCTCATCTGGAGTATAATCTGCACAGCACAACAATAAGAGGAGATGATCATTGTTTGATGCAAACCTTACAAAAAAAACCGGTCTTCGTCGTCAACTCCGCATCCCCTACTTGCTGTGTACTACAACGGCACGTACGTACGTATTAAATGCACTTCACATCGAGCTAGTTTCGTTTTTTGAATATTGTTAAACCTGAATTCTCACATTAGAAAAAGAGTATAACATTATATTCTAAATTCTAAAGGAAGGATGAAAAATGGGATATTCTGCATCACTCACTCCTCCATATCTTCTTCTTCTTCGAGTGTAATGGGGCCTGAAATCACAAAAATGAAATGAAGTGAAATGCCGCAATGCATGATTACCATATATTTCGTTGATTCTAAGGTGTGTCTCTCGTGCTGCTGTTGAGATTACAATTTGAGTGCATCGCGTTGTTATTACAGTCATGATTAAGCCTTTTATACCTCCCCCTGACACTAGTGCAAATTATTTCGTATAATATGATGATAGAACAGGTAATTTCTATTTAAATAAGGAATCAAGAGTATCAAAAAGATTTCTCGAAAAAAAATGAGCTGCATCGTAAATTAGAGAAGAATCGATTTAAATATAGAGCAGGGCGATACGATGTGATGCGAATTTTATATTTTCGTTGCTATTTGATATTTTCCCTTGGATAATATAATTCTTGCATTTTTAGACGAGGGGAAAGCGCAACTCAAACTGACCATACATAAAGTGGGGTTCATCGCACCCACTTTATACTTGACAGTTATAAAAGGCTTTTTTCTCTTATTCCTACTCTGTCCGTTAATGCATGTGCCCTTGCGATGGTGATGCATGAGCTGAGCTTCTATCTGCATAATTGCGGGGGTGGCTCTCGTGTCCCATGTAATTCAGGCTAATGATATAACGGACCTCATTGGAATAAAATCACTCAGAATTTTGTTTTTTTCTATCTGGATTTCTTCCTCAACAAGTGAAATTTTCAAAGGGGTTAAACATATGTATTTATTTCTCGGCCAGAAGTTCCCACTTCATCATCATCATCAGCGACTCCATTCATGCAACGAAAATGAATGAAGGTTTTGTTTTTACTGGGAACGTGTCATGTCATTGTTGTTATGCAGTTGTTGGTGTGTGCATCCATTATACTTTAGGCTGTATGATAATAAAGAAAATGCATGTACTGTAACATTAATTGTGAGATTTGACTCGTAATCGTAATTTCATGACGTTTGGCACGTTAGGGTTTGCATGCTTAGTCAAAGCTTCCGTTTTTCCACTTTGTAGATCTCGTGTGTCTGTTGGACCGTGTGATTTCCCTTTGTTTTTTATTTCAGTAAAAGCGTTTTTATGCACACATATATCCTGATTCATGAAGTTGTTTTCTTATGCAATAATACTTAGCATAAGAAGATGTTAAATAAGTACTTAACATTCGACAGCTACTGGCTGCCGGAGACGAGTAACGTAACGATGTTTTGAGTGAATGAGCTGTCGTAATTGTGACTGTTGATGAGGATGAGAGTTGGGGAGAGGAAGCTATCGCCGTCGTGTCGTAACTAATAAAACGTCTTCAAAATATATACTCAAGCTCCTACTGGTTATTTATGTTTTGCATGCATGCGTGTATAATATACAAGAAGAAGTAGGGGCTAGAAACTAGAAACAGGCAGGTTAGTTTCGAATCAAAGTACGCGTTACAGGGTTTTAGCTTAGTCAAGTCAGTCAGATACAATACAACGGGTTAGTTCGTAACTGCTCACGCAAAGTTGGGAAAAAAACGCATGAGACCGCGTGTTGCAAGAAGTGGTATACGATACTAGTGTAAAGAACGGATGAGTGGCGTGATAAGGGTCTTCTTTTATCGTCAGCCTGCAAGTAGTCATCTAACCCAATCTCCAGAAAACACCAACACCATCATGAAGTGGCGGAACTCGTGATGACGATGAGTTATACACGTACGTAACTTACTATAGCCAAGCCAGGTAAAATAAGGAGAGAGAAGAATTTGTTAAGAACGTAGCTAAAAAGAGGCTTTGTGTGTTATGCAATATTGTGATTGCGCGCTAGTGAGAAACGCATGCATTATTATTACATAGGCAGATTGTAAGGGAGACAAACGGTAGTAAATAAATATCTTTTGCCGAAGGATGTAATATCTTTGCTGATGCACTCTCTGATCCATGTATCAACAATGCCAGTGGTGTAACATCCATGTGGCACAAAGATAGGGAGAAAGAGAAATGCCTACAAGTCACAATGGAACCTGTCTGATGAAGTAGAATCCAAGCTCATGAAACTGCTCGACTTGACTCTACAGCTTGAGCATTACAATCACCTTCCTCCTTTGGTCACATCATCATCATCCTTTTCTCAGCATTCGAGCAGTTCTTCGATCGTTTGTTTATTGTAGGTAGTCAACTGAGGCGGTTAGTTACTGTTGTTGGTTCTATGAGGAAAGGAGGATGAGACGGGAGTGCAGTGCAACCAAGTGATTAACATTTTGCTGCGTTACGCTTATATAACACATTTTACTATACCACTAGCACCGCTACTCGGTTGCTCCTGATAATACGTATTATTGTCTAATGTTTTATTTATATTCATGAGTGTAGTTTGTCTAGAGGTTCATTTATCTATGTACTCCCTTACTGGCAGAGTCGTACTTTCTTGCACTTTATATTGTTCGTAGGAAAAATGGTTGAGGGTTGTTGTGGATGAACCAGACGCTACGGAGAAGCTACACTACTCCTCCGCATTATTATCATGATTGCTCTTTTATGCGCTCACCTTTTCTCGTTGCACTCCATATTGCGTGCACGGTAAAGTGTTGCGTTGCTCCCGTATAAGATTAAGATAATGTCTTGAGATACACATGTACAGGGTCTTCAGAGGACCCACGTTAATGTACTACTGGCCGAGCACTGATTTTCATTTTGTCAGGTTGAAGAATATTATTTCATTAGTCTTGCCTGATACCAACTTTTTTTTTGTGGGAGCACCTACTACTTTACTCTGATTTTAACGTGCTCTTGGCTTTTCATGCTCAGTTTTTGTAGCACAAGAGCAAATCAAGAGTATCGTATCGCCTCGTCGACTTGTCGTAGTTTTCGCCCCGAGGTACCGGATATCCCTTATGATAGTTGAACCTGTTTCTGATTCCAAGATTACGTTTGTCAGCAAAAGCAAAGAGATTTTTGTAGGAGTCAACTTACTCCTCTGTTCTGTTAAAAAAAAAGTTTTTCTCATGGAGTTTTGATTGTCTTTTTCCCACGAGTGTTTTGACCAAATGGCACTTATACATTCTGTACACAAGTTTTATACTTTTCCTGTTGCTTTTTTAATAGGTAGTTTCCTATTGTGGGAATTTAAAATGATGTAAGAATACGAATTAAAGTTTATGTACCCGTTTTAGTAAGACGGTAGAAAATAGACATCAACTTCAACCAATGATTTATTTGCTGTATGCTCGTTTTCCTCAGCCAAATTGGTTCTTCTACACATATATATTGCGTAATACAAACTCGTATACTTTGTTTCTTATACCTACATGCATAAAATGGTATATTAACCATTTTCCTGGAGCATTCCATATATTTTTCTTTCATCCACCTACTTTGAAGGGAAATTGTTGGGTGCAGAGCAGAGTGCATGCAGGCAGACCAAATTTTTTCAGTGAAGCGTAAAACGTAAATGGTATGCTGACAAAACGTGTCAATTTTAAATATCTATGTACAATGTATTTTGGGTCTCCCCCTTTATTTCGATGAGGAAATTTTTCATTGGGATCAAATGACGGGGTTCACTCTTTTGTGGTAATCATCATCGGACAACCTGTTTTTTCTTAGGCATCCCAAATGCTAATACCTATATAAAATATTTATGTATGGATATATATGTGTTATTAAACTTGCGAATAATTTCGCAGAAGTTGTAGTAGCTGTCTTAGGAGGGTTAGCGTCAAAGTAAAAGCAGTTTTAGGAAAATTAATTACACAAGTGTAGTAACCTTCCACGTTGAATTTTCATGGGGGAAAAATAATTGCCTCACTTTCTGCGCTGAGTAAAAAAAACTGCGTCAGTTTTAAAGATGCCTTTTTTGCTTTTGCTTTCAGTAAAATGGCCAAGTTAGGGATTGGCTATCAGTGGGATATTAGTGGGCTAAGCAAAGCTAAAAAGTTTAAAGAGTTGAATGGAGATGATGAAGAAGATGTGTTGGTTCGTTGGTATCATCTTGATCTTTCTATGATCTCATGATGGTGTACTAAACCATGAATATAAAAATGCTTGGCAATGACAGTAAAAGGGAACAATGGAACGTTTACGAATGTATTCACACAAAAGTACAATACCGTTCTATAGCAGCATGCAGCAGGTTCTTCACGATGTTTTTCTGCATAAAAAAAGAGAGTTGTCCGAAATGAATAATTTATTTCGGAGCTGGTCTTCTGCCGGAGCACCCACATGTGTAAAATAAGTAACGTTTTTGCGAGCCTTGAATGATCCGCTGCGGCTCTGTGATATAAAATGAACATGAACAATACAATAATATCAGATTCGAACTAGCTAGCTTACATTTCTCTCCTTTTCTTTTGTGTGTTCGTGTGATTGCAAATCTAACTTGTTCCAATCCCCATGATATTTTTATGAATGAAATCCTACTCTTCCACTTGGGGGTGGTCACCGTTTGTCTTTTTCAAGATTTTGTTTGCTGCAGCTGCATTGCAGCATAATGAGGGATAAACTGCCACGTAGCAGCACAGCATATGCACATGTTTTTAAGACAAGAAAAAGGTAAAGATTCTCTCCGGCCATGAATCATTGCTTTTTGGTGGCATTGGCACAGTTAAACAGTGTTTTATAGGTGAAGTCTTCCAACATCACAGTCAACTAAAAGCTCAATTTTTAGGGAAGTTCCTTTGGGTAGGTGAACTATCAGCGTGCGCATATTAATCTCCGAACATCATCACGAACGTAAACATTGGGCACTCTGTTCACTTAAAAACCATAATGCAATATTGTTGCGGTTTGTACATACATGGTCACCTTATAGCTGACTAGACTTTTTTGCATTGTTCTTCCTTACAAGAGCTACTACCGACTAGCATATAGGCTTGCTGACTCTTTTCCCTTACATTATTCGCGGCACCTTCCCATGCGCTCGTTCATAATATTCGCAAAGCATGTTTGTATGCCAAGCTAATCTATTTGAAATATGTATTGCATACAATATTCCGAGAGATAATATCCATTTTATGCAAATCCGCTTTTAATTCACGACAAGCAAAAGGTCGAAAAGATATAAGATGTTTTGGTTGTGGTGGTGGTGAGGGCTTAGCAGCCAAAAAACCATTCTGTTTTTGTAATTAAGCACGCTCAGTTAGTTGGTTGAAAGATCAGCAGGAATAAATCTTCATTTTTGTTGGCAGGTGATTTGGAGCAGGTTAATGTCAGTCATGAACTTGCACACTAACATATTGTGAGATGACAAACTAATTCCTTGAGTGAGAGAGAAGATGAAAAGAAATTCTCAAGGAATTAAGCAACTTTTTGAATTAAATCAGTAATAAATTGATGAAATGGATGCAGTTTTATGTTAATTTTACGGTGAAGGTAAATGTAATCGTTGGGGTTCGCAGTTACCGGTAGTTCACCAAGAACTGCAGTATACGATGCTGTCGGAAGCTAGTTTACCGACAAGAAACTCATTATGTGTGCCTCAACTGTCGTGAGCTAAGCTCGTAAAAAATGGATATTTGAAAACGTGATGTGAGTGACCTGTTTCATTTTAGCTGAGTAGTGAACTGTGAAGTAGAGAAATGAGTAGCAAAATGGAAATCTGTTAATCATCATCGGTCGTGTTCTCTTTCATCATCATGAAGCTCATGTTTTTTTCTTCTCCTTTTATTTGAGAAAAAGAGGAGGAAGAGAGTTTATTGTTGTTTTTATCAAATTCTTTTGACTAGACAAATTAACTGACAAAATAGATGTGAATGGATGAATGAAAAAAATGAAGGTGAATATGCAAATTGAAGATTTAAATAGGAACTACTACTACTACTGTTGTTTATCGCTGGCAGATTAACTATTTTAAAGATTTACAGGCATGTTTTGCATAAAGTGGGAGAAAAACGATAGCCAACACCCAATACTCTATTGTGAGCAAGAAATGGCTGCTGCTGCTGCTCAGATTTTTTTTGTTAAAATCTTGGAATAAGTTATGCATAACGTAAAAACATAAAGAAAGAAAAGGATAATAGTTGTTTAGTCACGAAACTGCGTATTCATTGCCAAACGTGATGTAGACAGCCCAGTTTGGCATACAATTAGCAGTTTCAAACGATTTTACTTTTTCCCGATCAAAAGTGCATTGTGTCAAGAGATACTCTTTGCACATTTCATTTAGCTTCTCTGCAGCAGATCACTTAGCACAAATAATATGAAAGCAACAAACGTTTGTTTTACGATTTACTTTCGCAGATCTAGATTTGGGTAAAGGAAGTGCATGAAAACAGCTTTTTGATTACAATTAGAAATTTCTAACAATGGCAACAACATTTGGGATTTCTTCGTGGAGGGCACCAAAGAAATTTTCTAGATGTACATATGTATGTACTTAGCTTACAGGCAAAATATACCATGATTTAAATGCAGGAGTAGCCTCAGTAAGTAGGTATAGGTAAAAAAAAGTGATGTGATGAAGCAAGATGAAGATTCAATTTTCTTTTTCCCTACGAGTCTTTGATTATGTTATTGAACCTCAGTTCTTTGCTTTTCTTCCACATTTCTTGAGCATTCTTCTCTTTGTACGTGAATTGGCTTCCAGGGATGTTCCGTACGTGTTAAGAATAGCACTTGTATTAATGAATTAAAGTGAGCTCAAGACAAAAAAAAACTTACTTTTTTCTACTTCCTACTTTCTCTCCAAAACTCTTACGCAGTCTTCTTCCTTCTAGCTTTATTTTAGTCAAAGGAGCTAGAATATACGGGATGTGAAGCTCCACTGGTCATGACACTTACATTACACTACGTTTTTAGTATTCATCCATCTCTCCCAGTTCTTTGGACACCGGCAGTCCTTTACACTATGCTAGGTTGTTTGGAAGAAAGTAAAAAGCGTCCGAACCAATCCAAAGGAAAGATATCTTTTAGTCGGCTCGACTTTGAAAAAAACTGAGTTGAGTAAACTGAAAGTAGTAAGTAAAACTGAGAAAAAAATGAAGACGATGACAAGTTGACGATTCGATTTGATTCAATTGAATTGAGCGTTTCCTACTACCAGTCATTCTGAAGACTCCATTTCCATCCGTTTGTATACTTGTCCACTGTACAAACAAGAGTGTGACTATGAGTGAAGCCGAAGAAGAAGCGAGCAGGTAAAAAAATGTGTGGAGTAGTCAGTCGAAGAGTTTGCTTTTATACTTGAGATGGTAAAAAAACGTTTGCTGGATTTGTCCAGATCGTGACGTGACGACGAAGGCGTTCAAGCAGACTTGGTACTGCCATGTGCCATATATATCATTCTTGTTGAAGTCTTGTCATCATGTGTAAGTGATGCTAGCAATCATTCACTCTTGCGAAAGTCAAACTTTATCCTCGTTTCTTGAGTCAACATTTGAACCTGATGATCCCATGAGCATTAAAATGCTTTACGTCTCAACAAGCTCTGTATGTTTGAAGGAATTCGATAGCTGTGTGTCGCAGTAATGCACTTTTTTATGCTGATCACAGTCAAGTATGACTTTTTTGTTGGAGCAAGTCATTTTTCCAATACATATAACATGTATTTAGCAAGTTTTTCTTCAGCCAGTTGTTGATTATGTTTGATATTGGAACATTCAAATTCTGAACAGTTTTCTCTCCCAAGCAATTTTTCAATTTTCTGGTGCTAAATTACATTTGTTGATTTGAGAGAGGGGAAAGAAATATATTGGTTGGTGACAAAACTAGCAGGGAAAGTCTTAAGTACTCTCCTTACTTTAAATGTACACATATCATCAGTACAACAAAATAACTTTTCTTCTTTTTGAAGAAAAACACAAAAGAAACTAACTGCTCGCTCGTATCGGCTAACATCTTGAGCAGTGTGTCTAGCGAAGCAATTGAATAGTTAAAAAATGAAGGTGTTCTCGTTGGAGGAGAATACACGATTGGAACGTGTCGGAAAATCCGTAGCAATAAGTCAAGCAAATAAGCAAAGCGAGCTAGTTTTATGTAGCTTAGCTCTCTTTCTAGTCGCTCTTTGTCAGCAGAGCAAATCTAGAAAAGGAAGGAATAGAACCAAAGAAAAAGCTAGTTAGATCCAAGTTGCTGATATAGAAAAATAGTGGATCTATATAAGACGGCGACAATGTTGGAGACATTTAAAGAGAAGTGAAAAGCTTTTTTTTCTTTTTCCCTGTTCTTCTTTCTTTTTGTATGAAAACATTGAGTATTCTGAACCTTGCGTGTTCATACTCACAAAACAGATGAGAAAAAAGAAGAAAGTTCTTGTGTGATGTACACTTGCCCGCTACTTTAGTAGCTTCACTTCCCTTCTCACTCAGTCACACCAGTAACCACTCGTTTCTCGTGTTAATGGTGATAAGGAAAAGCAGTGGTGTGGTGTGATGTGTGTATAAAGACTCATCTCAAGAAGGTTAATCTACATACATATGGCATGTCTCTCTAGCTTACATTCATATGTGTGAAGACACGTCACAGAGCACTAACTTTTTTGTACTTGAAAGAGCACGCTTTTACAGAAAAAGACACTCTTCTTCCTCTCGTTGCCCTTGCTTGTTTTCCCCACTACGACAACTTTTATATTTGTTATAGTGAAAGGAAACTTGAGAGAGAAAAAATGTACCAACATCTTGTACACGGAAGGGAGGATGAAAGGGAAGCAGGAGAAATATTGTACACCGTTTCATACATATATAACACTTTGTGAGAGATAGATAGGAACAAGAAAGAAAAGACGAGAAAAAAAAGTTGAACTCAATCTCATTTCTATTTGACAAATGCAATTTCTCAGAAAGTTTTCTCACTCTAACAACATCTTTACTCTGAGTCTTGTATGGATACTGTGAAGAGAGAGAGAGAAGGATGGCTTTATCTAATTTGTCTCCTCGTTTGTCTTTGGAGCAGGAGAAGAGAGGAGTTGTTGTACCAGTTCCTTTATTATTACCAACTCTTTAGCCAATTTTATAGATAGAGAGAAATGTCCCTAACTATTGCTTTACACAACCAAACCAGCCACATGAAACTTTGCAAAATGAGGGCGAGCTATTGGAAACAGAAAAAATACAACGAGTTGTTTTTGAGGAATAGAACCTAAAATGAGAAAGCACATAGTCGAAATATATACTCAGATTATGGAAGACTTTCTCTGGAAAGCAAGAAGAAGGAATGTAGTTTGTCAGATAAATCTGCTTTTGCTTCTCGGCTTTGAGCAGAAAAAAAATGGTTGATGGACTTTCTTTCTTTCCTGTAAATTAGCCGTCGACTTCGTCTTATCATGAATGACCAAACACACCACCAGCTTTCTTCTGAACGTTTTGGAACCGAAATTAGTTTTGTATCGTATCTCACAAACCAATGAAACTGCAAGTCTAGTTTTTTTAAAAAGAAAATAATGTTTTCCTTTACGATTAGCGTTTGTGAATGATGATATTTGGTAAATTAGTTGATGATCAAGAGAAAACACAAGCTCAAAGTTGATAAGTGGTTGTTGCGGTAAAACGCAGCGGTTTTTCCTCTACACTTTGCAGCCTCCAATGCAGTGTAATAAAAATGACATTCGACATGTGCCATGCTATATGGCAACTGTTAGCAGGTACGTTTTGCTGATTCGGCACCGATATTTAGAAGGTGAAATGGTACGTTGTAAAAGCGCTTAACATTTAGTCATGGTTTTCCTGTTGTAGCCATCTATATTATATGTGCTAAGTGCTCACACGAGGCAAAAGGATAAAAAGAGTATGTGGCTTACTTGGTGAAACTATGCATATCTATACTTACTACTACCGATGCCGTTTTATTGTTCGTTAGCCCTTATAATTCTCAACAGGCTGTTTATCATTTTTATGGGTTTAGCTTCCTTGTGTCCTACACACTAAATCTATTTCTATTTGCTCAAGTACTGGTGGTGATAATGCTGGTGCTACATTGCGACCACCACTGTTGCAGGCCTGACGGCGAGTTATCTTCCACTTTTACTTGAAAAGTTGTTGTATGGATGAAACTCATTGATCCGAACTGGACTACTTTTTTGTTTCTTTTTTTTTGTACCCGGTACTCATGGAATATAAAAAGAATCGAACAACTTTTACCGATTGCTCCAAAACGTATAAAAATATATGCTTCCCATTTTACGGCAAACTGTTTTATAGATGAGAAAAAAGTAAGCAAAAGTTTTCCAACTGAATATTGCAGATGTTCAACTTACCATATAGACAACAATAACTGCTAAAAAGTGTTGTAAGTACATTAGATGATATTCTTTGTGCACTAGGTCACTTGTAACAGCAAGAGCAAACCTCATTGACACAACTTTTTTTACGAGGCGAGATACTCTCTTGCTACTTCTTCTTGGTAATACAACTAGGTTGAAGTTGATATGTGCGTCTGCAACCGATAGAAGTTTTTTTTTGAGCTGAAGGCTGAAGCGCTTCTTTTTTATTATCATGTTATACTGTCAGGTGTTTAGTGTTTGGCTGTTTTGTTAACGTTTCTCCAAGTTTCTTTTAATACTTTTGAGAGAACGACATTTGTGTCGAATATCCTCAGTTTAGTAGTTTGCTTTCTTTGATTACTGGACAAAAGGTGGTGGTGTGATGTGGTAGGAAAGAGCAAACCAGAACCAGCATGTAGCTGTTTCATACTTGAGTGATTATTAGCAAGGGCAAATGATGAAAACTCTTTTACATCCGCGCAGCAGGGGAGAAAGGACGAAAAAAATACGGTCTTGTACGTGTTGTCTTCCTTCTGGGTATAGAAAAAGTATTGATTGTGTAATGAAATGCACCTGCTTCTTCTAGTAAATATTTTGATCCTCAACTCTACTTTTCAATTAGTTGAAAAGGACTGTGGTATTTGAGATGGTATAAAATACAAAGTTGAGATGATTCGTGTTTGCTTTCCCAAACTTTGTTAAATCCCCTCTAAAATTTGATTCTGAGAAAACATGATTATTTGCATTAGAGTTGCATGTTGTTGGCGCAGTCCATTTTTCATGTGAGAAAATTTTGTGGGATTATTTTACTTGGAAATGAAATCATGAGGGAGTGCAAACTATCATGATTATGACATTAATACTTCAACGCCTATTTAAAGACACAAATTTTAACTGAATTTAAAGAGCCACATGTCATGGTTAAATGGTAGGCTTGTGCTACAAAGGAATAAAAGCAGCTTAGAGCTACTTTTCATGTAAATACACAATTGAATACGGTGCTGGTAGTAGTATTGACAGTTGTGATGAAACATGAAAGGTTTTAACAAAGCAAAGCGGTTGCTGAAAACCGGGATCACAAACTACTATAGCGTGTTTGATTGTTTGTGTTTGTATGTGCACGTAATGCATATTATATAGATTCAGACAAACGGAGTTGTATGAACAATTCATAATATATATAACTGTAAACTTTCTTCCCGTCTCCGATCATTCTTTCATTTTAACATTTCACATAATTTGCCATACTGTGTTAGTTTAGCTGCTTTTCTTAATCCAATTGCAATTGCCTGCATATAAATTTGAGCTCACATGCACAATCAAGTGGTTGGGGCTTGTTACTATAATTTTCTTCATTGTTCTAAGAAAATCCAGTTTTTAGCAAAAAGGGTTCATTCATCAAATTAAACGCGTACTGTATTTCAGCAAGTAATTATCAAGTTCTATTTACCTTTTATTCTTGCCTACGTCATTAATTGTTGATGATAATTACGCTTAAGTAGGAGAACTGAATCATGCAACATTTCTATTCGGAAGCATTTGGTGGACAAAGAACGTTAGAAATTGACAGACTTCAAAATAATTACGAAATCAGACTGCACAAGAACAAACGCGCTGCTCCTTTATTCGATCTCGATTAAAATTAAGCAATTAGTTGAAAGATAGTCAGTCTGTAAACTACAGTTGATCAATGTTTTTTCATCGTTTGCTTTCGGTCAAAGTTCATCTCCCACATAATCCTTGCTTAAGAATCCAAACAATTCAATGAAAACGAGATTAACAAATGCAACCACACGAAATTAATTTGCTGGGTTGATGATGCCCCGTGCTTATGAAGTAAAATTCTCTTTAATGCCCGTAAACCTCACCTAGTTTACTTTGTTATTATGAAAGATGAGACCTTGAAGGGATTGAAAAGTTTAGTTCGCTCGTGTTCTTTAATTCTATCGTACACATGTCCGTCACTCACCTTTCCTTCATTGTTTGTTTTCGATGATAATGTTTAATTTTCCATCAGGACTTAGCCATGAGGATGTCGTAATGCGATGCGATGAGTGATGCACAAGCTTAGGTATTAACCAAATCGTATGGATGCATGCTGAAGGGTAATCTTGGAGAATTATGAAGAATCAAATCAGCTGCCAAGGTAGGCGTATGCAAATATGTAACGTTGATTGTACTGCAGCGATTGAAGAGAGAAAGAACAGGCATTGTACTAGAGATGTGATGCGATGTGAGTTGATTCATCTGGTCTAAATCAGCGAGCGTATAATATATGGGTTGCTCTGCTCAAAAATTAGGTGAGGTTACAAGAAGATTAAATATTGGTGGCTTGGTACTCTCTAGCAGCTAGCCAGCCTGTCCTCATGAGTGAGTGTACCGTTGTTTGCTACCACTTCCCTTTTCACATTCGTTACTTTATGCTGCCTGTCTTTTAATTATCAGTTTGTCAATCCCACTTTTGATTAAAACGATAACAAAGGAAGTCTACAAAAAGCTTGTAATAGACAGGCGTGACATGGACATTGCAGACTTTTCCAATGCCAACATCACATCCATTCATTATCAATCTGCTGACATGTCGGTAATGCGTCATCAATCGAATTGCATGTTCTGTTCAAATGAGACTCTAGAGTTTTAGAAGGTGTTATTTCAAAAAATATCGTGGGCTTTTTATTGAGTACAAAAACGCAAGTTTGAAAAGTAATACAATTTTTGCATCCATTCAAACCAGAAGGTATGTACATTCTCAGATTTCAAGATGAAGTTTCCATTTTTGCTTATCATTTTGACACACACAAATGAGCTGGTTTCTCTTGTAACATGCTTTGCCGGCGTTTTTGTAAGAAACTGAAGCACATGAGGTGCACCTTATTGATTTCATTAGAATGCAAGCAGGCTCGTCAATTTATGCTACTTTTTTTGTCCTTCAGGTGTGGTAACCATTAAAAACAGGTAAATTTATTGGTTTTTTCGTAATTGATATCGCCTTAAACAAAGAACACTCATTCATGTTGTGCGGCAATGCGGCTCATTTTTGCACCGTTTTTATACACAAAAACAGCTTGTCTCTCTCTCTTTCGTACTCCTTAGCATCATTTATCATGATGGTTTATCGATTTCAAGAAGATGACAGTCGATTACACAGGAGATAGATGGAGAATGATTATGCACATTACACCTGCGCCTCTGGTTGCGTGTGTTTTCAATGTGACACAATTCATTCTCTTTTCACCTTGTGTATACAAGCTTAAGTAAATTTGGGAGGTAATTAATTTGGAGGTGAAAACTATTGTTTACAAAAACCCTGCAGTTTTTTATAAACATTATAAACTTAAGGACTACGACTTTAACAAGGAGTTTCCGCTGCGATCGATTACGAAATTTCTTGAGAGCCTGAAGAGCAGCAAAGTGGTCAGCAGCTTCAAGTAGCCTGAAAATGTTAACAGAGTGGCTATGGGGTCTTGATTGTTGGCTCTACTGCATTATGTAGGTCAAAAGTCGTTGTGAACTCCAGCAGTGCGCAAAGATGCATTTGCTAGATAGCATAAGTAAGCGTAAATTGAACAATTTAATCTGATTCGATAGATAGCTATCTTAATCAGAGGAGGAGAAGCAGAAAAGTGAAGGTTTTCTTATATCATGGTCTGCGAAGCACAACATCGTTTTGTTTCACCAGCCAGCCGCAACTTTAGCATGCTATGCTGTAATAATATGGCATGTCGTTTCCAGCTAAAATTGGTTTGTGTCCGTCCGAACACAAAAGTCACTGGATTTGTATTCATGTAATTTCATGTGAATTCCGTTTGTCTCCAGTTCCAGCGGAGTAAGTAGAATGAATGCGGCAGCGACGCGAGTTATATGAGAGTTATAGAACATAATTTTATTTTCTGAAGCCATGCATGGTCGGCTTTTAGTGCCCATTCCGAGCTCTCATGCATTCTTACGAGTGTTGCTTGGTTTGCACATTTAATTTGCCCAAATTGTAGCAAATGCTGTGAATCTAACAGCTCCATACTTGTCTCCCAAAACGAGCTGAAGCTGCTACAGTTCTCTGGACGCGAACAATGCATCACCAAGTAGAACTCTAGCTTCGAGCTTTTCATTTTCATACAATCCACTCTATTCAACAAAGTGTTTCATATACAAACGTCTAATCTTCAAAATATACTAGACCATTTGCAAATGGGAAATTAGTTGTGAAAAATATTCCTCTACATATAATAATAATATTATGCATGCGCTAAACAAAATCCTCAGTCGAACACTGAATACGCCCAGTTAGTTCTAATATTATGTAAAACTAGAGGCCTTATAAGACACGATGATAAAAGTCGTTAGAATTACATATATTACATATCGTGTTTGTCAACCATTTAGGTATACAGATTAAGTATGCATATTCATTCAAAAAAGTAGCCTAAAGAAATGAACCTACGCCCATAATGCACGCTAGTCAACTCTTTCAAGATTCTGACTTTTTTATAATGGACAGTTGACTTACTGAACTCGAACTACACTCACTACTATTTACTATTTTGATTTTTGTCTTGATTCTTATCCAATCTCGTAACAATAAAGGATTTTAATGACGACTACGTACCTAAATACGAACGGCAATCATATCAAAGTCTGAATGACTTATATACTTTAAATGTCTATCACTCAAGCGTAAGCAAAGGGCGATCGAGGTTGGCAATAATGCCAAGAGCACACACCAAACTACTTGACAAGGGCGGAAATCTATTTTACATATGGGAATATATTATTATTAGCTTAGTGCGCTGCTACCATCCTTTGTTCCTCCGAGAGTGTGACTATGATTATGACCACTCACTGCGGATAAGAGTTCAAAATGGTTATATAAAAATCTTATGATCCATCGAAAGTAATAATCGTATCCATCATCTGCTCTAGATCAGTGGTGCTCCCTCCTACACCATTTTTTATCAAGTTTGTTGCATAACGTTTGAAAGAATGCGAATATCTGGGTATAGGTTATTCAATTAGGTGTCGATGATGATGATGAATTGAATTTAAAATAGGTTGCGTGTCAAAACTAGAGTGACCAAGAAACAGAAACCAGGCTTCCATTCACAATAGAATGCAGTTGCAGCATTGCGTGTCTGCAGTTGAATCGTAAATTTTAATTTGGTGCATTTAAAAATGCACCAGCAGACATTGTCTTTGACGTTTATTATGTTTGGATGTGTGTGGTGGTACAGTTTTTGCAGTTAAACTAGATCCCATATTATTTTTTTGATGATCAGCATGAGGATGAGTCTAACCGGATGTGTTAAAAACTAATTTTTGACTTCCGTTACGACTAGTAATGTTTTCTTTTGAGACAATGTCAGTCCTACTACATTTTGCTACGTTTTCCGCTCTTTGTTTGCTAATGAAAATGCAGGAAGCGTTTAAGGTGTAGCCCAAATACAGGAAAAAAGGAGCAGATTGCACTTGAGACAGTAGTTCATACACAACTTTTCTCAGATTAGTCATGTGGTGATGAGCCATCATCTTATCAGTGATGATGGCTCATCTATTTTACTTTTGTTTGGTGCTTGCTGACTAAGCTGTATCTACTCCTTTGACTCTTGACTGTCTAAAGTGTGGGAACGACTGAAAAAACAACCTAGTTTTGCATCTTGTGAATTAGCATGTGAAATTAATTCATACGAAAGCATGAAATCACATCATTTATCTTCATACTTTCCAAATTCAGTATTGATCAACATATAACGGTATAAAACACAGTGATTATACCCAGTTTGATAGCATTGTAACATGGAGTGCAGTGTTTTGATTACTTACTTTTTACTGCAACTTCGTATTAGGAAGGATCTATCGAAAACAGTGTGGGTCAATGACTAGTTTGAGTAATTTATTAGGACTAATCTACAAGGTAGAAATTGATCTTAGCCAACGTTTGCATAATAGATTCTTGTTTGATGGGATGTGATTACTTTGTAGACAACTGGTCTAGTGGGGAAGCGAAATCTTCCTCGGATTACCTGTTTGTTTGTAGCCGTTCACCATCATCATCCTCCTCCTCCTCACCGTTTTCCGCTAGATCTTGATTTTATATTCAAGTGAGTTTTCTGTATCATTTCATGCAAACAAGGAGAAGTAGTAGCAGTTCAGTAGTACAGTGGCAGCCAGAGTGGTCTAGTCTAGTGTTGTAATAATTCATGATTCATTTCCCTGCCAAACAAAGCGCTTAACCTTATGCAATAGGTATATGATGTAAAGATTGTTTATGCTCACAAATACGCTCTTTGTTTCAAGATCTACAAACAAAGAGTAGATGATGATGATGATGAGGATGATCTCAGACAGGACAAGATTTGAATTTATGATGATGATGAGGTAAAGAAGATCGGAGGGCTGTTGTTTTCCACTCCACTGCAGTAGTTACAAATGCAATAATGCTAATGTTGCTCTCTACGCCAAGAAGATTCGCCAAAAGAATGCTGATATTGATCCTGCTATAAGATACAAATGGGAGTTTATCCAAAAGTCGATTAATTTCCTCTTATCATATTAGATTACACATTGTTCTCTTATATTCATATTCATAAAGTTACAGTCTTATGATGATTGAATTACCTAATCGTATCGGCAATAGGATGATGATACGTTTTGAAAAGGGCCATGTTTTGACGAACAGATTAGTGATTGAGCTTTTGTGCAAAACTACTGTTATATACAGCTAATCCATTATAAAGAAAAAACAGGCTTTTGAAGCGTATCATAACTGAATCATTTTTTCGTCCCGATAAAAATATTTAGTACGCTATTATTGTGGTAAAATTGAAGATCGCTTTGCGTAGGTATTTCTTGTTGCTAGATTCGGTATGTGTATGAAATTGAAATTCGATGATGATATGACAGATTCCTAAACCATGTGGCATGGCATGTATGATTTGTATTGTGTATAACCAAACGGCAAAATAAATGAATGAATGTGAGGAACAAACTTCTCAAATGATCGTTGGCGGCCAACACCATAAACAGCGATTGTCACATGTAGCATGGTCGACACTAACTTGTGTGAGATATATCCAGTATTGGGGTACTAATCCATTTTTGGTCTTCTGTAACGGTTATTAAGTATTCTTGTCAAAGTGTTGAATGTGTGGTTGGTTGGATTGTTACGAGTTAAAAAATATGAGACGTCACCGTCATAGCAAAAATGATGCTTTCGAATGTATCATCATCATCATCCTCTTCTAATATACTACATTTCAACTCAAAGCTGAAGCCAAGTGTAACTCATGATGCCTTTTTCTGCTATCAACGTCAGAAGCATCAGCGTATTTTTTTGTAGACTGCATTTAGAAAGAGAGGTGGTGCGAACTATGAGGAAAATGTGATACATTTTATACCCACCACGGTTACCACGTACCACACCAAACCGACCGACATATAGTTATTAGGTAGCTATGAAGCTGATGTCACAGGCATAATAAGTCGTCTGTATTGCCTATATCCATAATATTATGATATGAAGCCGTGTTTTATTTTGTGTGTGGGAATCCACAGTAAGTAGAAAGATGGATATATATGAGCATGTCAGTAAATTGTGCAGCGGGTGGAAGACGACAATGACACCATTAATTTCCTCACATGAAATACAAGTTGGGATGTTGGTAATGGGAAAGAAGATGCAGCGTAAAACATTACTCGCATTTACTTCTCATTGCTCTCAACTCAAAGGCAGAGCGGAGAGAGGAGGATACTAATAGAACATCATTACAGGAAAGTTTGAAACCGCAAATCAAACAACATGAGCTGTTGTTGTCTTTGCACTGACTCAACATTATGAGCTTTGAAAGCAATAGCAATGCAGTAGGGCATTTCTAATGAATGTTAGTGTGATACTAATAAATATATATGTGTTGTTGCTTATCTTGGGAATAAACCTTATCCTCTGTAGCAACTCGCTGTCGCCTCCGTCTGAAGCCTGAGTATAGTTTTACACCACCGCATCCATTGAAGTTGCGTTGCGGTACTACACAAATAAAACGTTCGAAGTCGGCTTTAGTATTAGCAGAGCAACGGGAAATGAGGAACGTGTTGAAGAAAACTAACGAACATGTAGGTATTGCAATTGCTCCGAGTGCTATATACATTTACACTCAAAGAATTTATCAAGTTTCTTAGGAAAATTCTAGTTTTCTCGCAGTTATAATAAACCTGAAGATTGGCATGGGAAGTTTTGCGGAAGAGTACTCTGTCATTGTCATTGTGGTCACTGGGTAGTTGTTGTTGTGTGTTGGTCGTTCCAGTCGTTGCGAATTTCATCGTCCCTTGTACTTTCATTATAGTGGTTTAGTAGCACTGCTATAAATTGGTTAGGTATTACTAGATACGAATGTGCATTCTAACTCGGTTTTTACTGACGATGTGGCACAAAAAAGATGATGTCGCTACAGATGATAATAGTGTTACGAACGAGAGATACATATTACTGCTATAATTGGCTTAGATTTGAGACATTTTCCTCTGTTATAAAAAATATGAGCTAATCCACAACGAAACGTGGATGTGGTTGTGCAGTCTAGTGTGCCGTTGTAAATATTCTATTATTATGAGTCCGCTGCTTATTTGGACGATTCCTCCCAGTTTCCTTCTGTCTCAGATGTAAAAGATCTTCTAGTGGAAATTAATCTCAACAAGAAAGAGTTGAGCTGTCATTGAAAATACAAATGATTGCACTATATTATATTGCCTCCGCAATACCATTTATTGCTTGGTTAAAAACCAAATAAATAGTTTGCTTTTGTACTACGTGTTGCATATATATTGATCAATCAATCTTAAATCCTACCCAAAGCCAATGTTGATAACTTATAAACTTAAATGGTTATAGGATGGCAGTGTATAATAAAAATAGTAGCTGTGCATTTCTTGCCAGTATTCAGATGGTTAACGAACTCTGTATGTGAACTCTCATGTAACTGTCGACTCGTATTAATTTTCCTGTCCCTAATTCTTCCCCTTTGCCCTTGTTTGTAAAGTATAGCATGGCATGGCAGAGTCTCATGAAAAACACAGGGTTCCTGGAACAGATTAGAGCTCACAATGGTAATCTCTTACAGCTTCTGAGCATGAAACAGACAGAATACAATTCATCTTCTTTCTTTGTGCAAGTCTTGTGCGCACCAGGCGTAATATTCTCGAAAAACCTTTTTTCCTACTTCCTCCTGGGCGAAATGTAAAGGAGGAGAAAAAGAAGATTTATCTGGAACTTAGTTTGCTCTGCTAGAATTTTCTCCGGGTCCAAAATTATAACAATCAGTCGTTAAGACACATTGTCCCAGCATTCCAAAAGTTTTCTCTCATTATCACTCTTCAGTATATTGAAAGTTAATCAGAATTCCAAAATTTGTTGTTGTTTTGATCAGCTCGGTTCTTAAGTGTTTTCAAAATGATTTCATGGTCTCTCCAAAAAGCATAGTTTTTAGTTTGTTTGACGTATGACTTACGAACCGGATCACTCAACTTGGCTTTGGCTATACCGTTTGTTTCATCAAAAGAAAATCAGGAGCTACAAACTTTTGCCGTAGGAGTATGTGTAGGGCTGAAGTGAATGAGTCATCGTGGAACACAAGAAACTTTTCGTCAAAAGTGAATTTTGAAGAGGTTATTCATTCATTAAATGACTTTGGCATTTTCATTCTCTCCTACTTCTCACTAAAACTTACCTATTCGGAGTTGCACAAACAGTCATATAAGGTATCGAATACGAAGTACCGGCTGTGCATCAAGTTCTACCATGCGAAACGAATGAAATCTAAAGCATGATGATGAACATGACAAAAAAACTGCTTGGTTTGTACCATGTAGAATATAAAGATGATTGTCGAGCTGGAGGAGTTGGAGTTGGTGGTTTCAAATAAATAAAAAGTTGGTCCGATGACGATGGTAAATAATAAACGTCTGCAAAGCAAGTTACGCACACTCACTGAGCACAATAATTTTTAGCAGGAGGAGGATGATGTTGATAATGCTTATTGTGCTTAAATTGTACATGTGCACATGCTTTACAAACCCCTGACTCATATTTTTGTCTCTTGTTGAAAGCAACAAGATGAAGAAGCAATAATAAAGGGAGGGGAAATGAATGGATAAATTTAAATAAATGGTGGTTTTGGTTTGGCATGGTTTGGTAGAGAGAGGATACAAACGTACACATAGTTTCTTGCCTGCTCATCTTCCAGAAGACTTTTAAGTTTTAGCCAAAGACACTCACTCTGATTTCTTTTATATGAATCAAGTTCAGAGATTTTAATGTTTAAGTGGTGAAGATTCAAAATTCTATTATGTTTCACTGAAGCGGTACGGAGAGAAAAGAACGAAAGGGGAATGGTTCTTGCCATAGCATTGGTCCATGAATTGGAGTTTGGAGAAGTAGAAGTGATGAAGAAAAGCAGGGGAGATGAGAAGAAAAACGGTAGGTTTTGATGATAGAGATAATGAAGTAGAGCTGATCGTAGAGAAATGAAGATGACGTTGTAATGCATTACATATTGTGGAAGGATCAAGATTATCATGATCATCGCTTTTGGTCGTGGTGTTGTAGCAATAGTAATTTAGTGTATGGCAGAGTATCCACGATGATGATGATGGTGATTACAGGAAAGATGATGATGATGAGGACTGATGCTCAAGAGATTTGAAGAAACTTTAAATGATATGGATATGGAAATGGTTTGATTAACAAAGAATGGAAAGGATATAGAATGATATAAACGAGTGAAAAAATGAGCGAGAGGCTTCCGTCGTCGAGTGGAGAAATCCGTGAAATACGATGGCTCAATATGTCGCAGTAATTAAAGAACTCGGAGACATAGGGCTTTTAATGCATATATATTTTTAATACTCGAGTACAGTGCTTCCGGTGTACAATAATGTCATGATGATCGCATGAAAAACAGCAAGCGCACAGTTTTCCAGTTGATGTGAAAAAGGAGAGCGAACATCCTTCTCATGTTGCTGGTCCTCATCTTCATCTTCTCCAGTCTTAGTCATCCAGCCTTTGTTGCCTTAAAACTGTGTAGTTTCTCCATGATGGTGATTCTTTGACGTTATGAAGTTATATGGCAGGGTATAAAAGTTTTTTTTTTGCGTTTTCTTCTTTTTTTTAGCAACTTTTTCTTTAAAGTTGGATGGAAAATAGGGAAGCTGATGAGATTCTTTGTACTTTTTAACTAGTGTCTCAAGTGTTTCCGATTTGGTATTTATGTGATGAATTATTCAACAGCTCTTGCCAATCTTTTTTTCCTCACTGTTTCTCCTCTCACAAAGTATATATGTATGTATATAAGGCACGTGTGAGATAATAATACTTTTTTCAGAAACAAGTAGCTTTCAGCCTTTGGCCTAGGAAACAAGCGGCTTGGAATGCATCAGAGTTGGTTTTTGGTTGTACAACGCTCCACTTTATACATATGCATGCATACATGACGTGTACTTAACTTTAACTTCACTTCCAGAACAAGTTTACCTTGACATAGTACGCCATATTACAGAGGTGGCTTTTTGGTTAGCCTACTCAAAGCAGTTTTAGTTAACGGAGGCTCTTTCTTTTACCACTACCACCATCACCGTTTACAAAATGAAAGTGAAAATTCCATGGCGTTGCAGTGATTTTAGATTGGAAGGATTAATCCTCTTAGCTTGATGGTGATTCTGTGTATGCTAATGTGGAAAGGACGCCACGTGTTATGTCACTTTCTTGAGTACCCCAACCAAATTCATTTGTTGCAGTGGTGCTAATAATGCTTTTTCTGCTACAATATCGACCATTTACAAATTTGAAGACAGTTCATCAACACCGTCACTACCTCCTCAAGTTAGATATTGAATGTGACAAAAAAGTATTGTGTAAACTTTCACAAAAAGAAATTAGATGCCTTGTCATACTGCTACAGTCAATATTGAGAAAGAGGAAGTTCAGAAACCGAAAGAATTGGAAGAATTTATCTCTTCAAGTTTATACAATTCAAACATGGCAAGCCACACTTTTCCTGATTCTATATTTACTTACAAACTTCTTGAAACAATCATAATGGAATATATTAAAAGGAGAGGGAAAGAAGAGTGACGAGAGTTGTGTCTTTATAGGTATTTCTCTACTATTTTGTTTCACAGGTATTTTCTTTCCAAACTATATAGTTTCATCATCACACGGCATTGGAAAGGAATACCGGGTTATGTTTGATCTAGCCCTGCTGCTTTCTTCCTACGCTTCCTTTTCTATCGCTCACTTTATGTTCACAAGTTTTGGTGGAGATATAGGAGAACTAGAAAGGAAGACATGAATTTGAAATAAAAGAAGCCCATATTTGCTGAAGCCCTCATCGAAACTTGAAGAGCAATCTCGTTACTGAAATGTAAGAATAGTAAGCAGAGATATAGATGTATAGGTAGCTGTGTAGAGAGGATGCTAGGTGTGCTGACAGCACAATGGAATATTTGTTTTTCCGTATGACTGGTCACGTACCTGCTTTCATTTTTATCTCCTTTTCCATATGATTTTTTCATGTTTCCACGTAAAAATATCGTTTTCTTTAGAGAGGAGGAAAAGAGAAGGAGCACTTCAAACCATGTATTTTGGAATTGATGAAAAATTGTATTGATCCTGAGTGATGCATGTATTCATTCAAGTATGGATGGATGGTGGGAGGAGGAAGGAAAGTTGGAGAAAATGAAGAAAAGTAAACTCCTAAATTCCCTCATATAACAATGTAGTAATATCGTCTTTTCCCAGGAGCAAAATTTGAATTACTGCTGAACTATCAGTTTCTTGTAGGCAAAGGGTGGAGAAAGTATAACGCAGAATGTTTTATGTATGTATAGTTGCTCTGCTTTGCTTTTCGCTTGCTTGTTTTTACATGCAGTTTATAATTGTAAGTATGATGTTAAAATGTATAAAAAAAATTTAACACTCTCTTTTATTTGTGTTGCAGGTGAGTATTGACTGAAACGTGATGTGATGATGAGGCATCTTGTTTATGACCCTTCATTTCTGTCTGGATACTGGTATTATAAAGCAATTACGAGCTTTGCAAGTTTTAAACATTTTTATTCACTTTTTGCTTCAATCTAAACTGCTCAAAGTTTCCTTCTTAACCTACTGGCTTAACCTAGGCTAAAAAAACTGAAGAAATGTAGGGAGTAAGAATACCTTAGGTAGGCACATTCATCAAAAATGTGCAGCTCAGAATGCATGAAGATTTTTTGTATTCTTTTCCTCTCCGCAGTTAGCATTACATAAGCATAGAGTTGTTAAGCGGCATCCCAAACCATTAATCTTCATCAAGAACATTTTGTGTTCTTGTTTTGTGTGTTCATACATACATAACATAGAAGATCGCGGATGGGATGCGAAGGCACCAACCGTAACACCACTTTTCGACTCACTTCTTTTGCCTTGTGTTTAAACGCGGATTTGGCATTTGGTTCCTTTTCGGTACAATGTTCCGATGTACATTTTATTATGTGTCTATTCGTGTTACACCATTAGTGTGTATAATGCGGTTGTTGTTGTGATCGTAGCTAATGGCTCGGCTTGGCTCACATTTTTACTTTGGATTTGGAGATTTGAAAACCTGTCGGTCATCGTCTCCCTGTGCATTACCATTTATTTGCCGTCATCAGCATCATCCTCATCATTAGTGTTTTTTGTATTATTCAAAGTTTGTTATTGAAAGGAGTGTTCTTGGTCACAACAACACGAGTTCGTATAAAATCGTTGTCATCCGTAGATGTAACGTTTAAGATATTACACATTTGGATGACAGTTCCATGAGACTGATGATGACTGATCGTAATCAAGAAGTTATAAGGCGCATATTATTATAATATTCATATTCATCCATTTACGAAGGTATAACTTACACGCTCTGCTCACACTCTGGGTTGTATTAGGATATAAAATAGTACTTGAATAAAAAAGAATTTGAAAATCATTTGTATAGCCAGAAAAGGTATATGCTTCACATGTCCGGTCAAAATTAATATTTTTTGGTCATTGAATCTCAAGCCGCTGGCTAATGAATCTGGCTGCACGGATTGAGATTTCTGAGGAGTAACTGCCGTTGCATATGTTTTGTCATACACAATTATTGACAGGTATTGTCAGTGTTAAATAACTGTATCAGAATTCACAAACGTGTGTCCCATATGTGACTCTTCTTTACCTGAAATGGATACGACTACGTTGCGTTCATAGATTTAGATTCGGTTGGACTTATTACTAGGCTTGAAGAAAAACACATGGGAGACTCGAGGAGACAGTGAGCGTCAGCAATAATGAGGAATGTGTGTGTTCAAAGTAAAATGTGACAAATTTACTGCAGCGTGAACTTGGTTCGCTCGTGAGTTTTATTGGTTTGTACAAGAGCTCAAGATAAGGTGACACTACGGACTTTTTCATCTCTACTCTCTTTCCCCAAGTAAACTATACATTTATACGTCAGTAAAAATCTACATCTTCCTCACACACAAGTGTGGTCCTTTTTTACGTCTCCCTTCTACAAACATAATGATCCTTAACAGGGCTTGGTTTTCTCTCTCTCAATGTTGATGTTATACTTTACTTTGTGCAGAGCATGTGTACTTGTTCTTGGAAAATTGGAATGGAGGGTTTTATGTGTGTGTAAACTTCAAAGAGATGAAATTTCCAAAGTCGACATTTTTATACTTGAACTGAAAGATGAAAATCTGAGAACGTGAAAAAGAAAAATATATGTGAAGATTGGAGTTTTTTTGTTTGCATTCAAAGGGATGGGATGGGGTTTCATAAAGTGCATACATACACGGTGGATGATTGATTTGAATGGGACAGAAAAAGCTAAAACGTTGAATCAAGTAAGTGTAAAAGGGTGACTTTTGCTCTACCACACCACTCAGATCCATATACAAACACATACGGTTTCCTATTAGGCCAACAACGCCCTGTTTTCTTTATTTGAATGTTGAATTGACGAGGCACTCGTCTCGCATTATTCCTCTCTTTTTTACGAATGTATTTTCTTTCGTAATAATAAGACAGGGGTGAGAGGAAAATAAGGGCAAGGACGGAAATCCTCAGTTCTGTTATGTGATTTTCGTCTTGAATCCTAAAAATATGTACACTCACTCACTCCAAATATATATACTCGCTTATTCGTATTGTCTTACTTAAAGTCTACATGTGGAAAATCCCGAGCTGAAATGGCTCTTTTTAGAGAAAATGTTATACGTTTTTGCTACATTGTAATGCGTAGTTGAAGAAAATAAACGATGTGAAGTGAGGAAGCATGAAAAGTTATTTGAATTTGTCAAAAAGGTAAATTTGTAGTGCAACACTGGAGCGGCAGGGCTAGGCCAGGATCAAGCTATCACATCAGGGTCTGGCTTTCCCTTATTTTTTCCACTGTTTGAATTCTCGAAAGACCTCGTTCGTTTCGAATTGATGGAAAGAGCATAACAAGCTCAAGCAAAAGACACAATTTTTATGTATGATGAAGTACACATTTTATTGGGAAATAAATCTCAGATTGAAATTTGTGATGCCGTGTGTGAAGACCAAGACACTGTGATTTTCATACTTTATTGGGAATTCAAGATGAAGTCATATTTTCCGCCAGGCGGATCACATAATGATAAGAAGGATGATAAAAGCTATACTTTTTGCTAGGGAAAAAAGAGTAGACGAAGAGTTCCATAACTCAAACTCCAGAAGTTTTGTACGTGCTGACCTTATTGTCTTTCTTGGGAAAAGTGAGTGAGATAAGAGTGCGCGGAAAGCCAGTGAGACATGGTCACAGTCTCTTGGAAAAATTGAGACTGTGAATAAAATTGGTTACTTTGATGAAATTTTTTATAAGGAAATGCTCTGGTTGGCGGAAAATATGGGATTCGCTTGGAGGGAAAACATCATTAGAAATTGTCATTTTTCGTTCGCCTTCAAACATTTTGCGAACCAGTGGTCCAGTTTAATAAAAAAAGGGGTTCATGAATGATACATTAGTTTTGGATCATGCAAAAGCTTCTTAAACAGGATTTGGTGAGGAGAGAGAGTGAAAGTAGATGGAGGACGGACAGAGCAAAAATTTGGTCAGTCGCAGAAAAAGCAGAAATACATTGCTTCGTTCGACACGACTGACGGTTCGGGTAGCGACAGCGTTATTCAAGTAGATTTCACAGAAGATGGGTCAAAGAAATGATTGCCTTTTGAATGTGAGTTGATTCAAAAGGAATATTTAAACTAGAAAAAAGCAAGAATATTCACACATTTCATTGAGAACTCTATAAAGTTTAATATTGTTGTTCGATTTAGGGATTTTGACGATTTGAAACCTTGTAGAATAGAGAATATAATGCATTCACCAACTTTATTCGTTTTCCATACACATCCCAGCTACCAACATAATTTCGAGATGGTGTCGTCAGTCGTTGGTACTAAATATAGCAGTACATATGATGATGAAGGAAACTGCTACAAAATATATTCAGCTTCGTTGAACTGTGAAAAGAAAAAAAGCTTTGATCTTTAGGTTATATGTACATTGCCGGTGGGAAGAAACCTGCGTTCCTGAACAAACTACCGTGCTGTAATATTTTGGCAATGATGGGATGTGTTGAAAAGAGTAAAAATTGTGCCGTTTGGTTCAAGCTTTATCATCTAACGAACACACTTTCAGCTTGGCTCATAAGGTATAATTCTCCTCATCTTCATCACTCTCTGTCCGCTCCCAAAAATATGTACACGAAAGTGCAAGTGCTGTTATAAAAAAGAAAGCTGTGCATCTTTCACTTTGTCCGTGGCATATCATAAACGTAAAAATGAAGCTTTTATATATCATGTGTAGATGTGAGTCATACATAATTCACGTTAAGTGAAATGTCGTATATAATGTGTTATTGTGGATGTACATAAAATGGTCCACTTTACACAATGGATAGGTACATACACACGTACATTAACGCAGCTCAGAGAAGAGAGGAAGTGTGTATGAATATGGATAATTTTTGTCGGTATATGGACAAGTGAGAACGCGAGTCAGTGAGAAAAGGATGAGAGCTGGCTACTAGTTTCTTTTGCTTTTTTTTCGTGGTCCACTTTTTCTTTCAGGGAAAAAATCCATTTTTATAAGAATAATATTGCATGTATGTGTTGTAGTCAGCGTGTTTGATCTAGATGAGAGTTACATAACTTGGGAACATAAGGAAGAATATGAACTTGGATCTTTCATATCGCACCAAAGTAATATGGCACACAATGTGTACCATCACAAAAAATGCGTTTCTTCTTTTTTTTTATGGTGCTGAGATTGCTATCCATGTAGCATTACTTCTCTGCAAACTACCAAACATTCGGTCATTTTCCATGATATTGTATTCCTCGTCTTGGGAAAACGACTCTATCTGTTGTAATATTTAGGTGAATTGCTACAGGGCATATGCGTTTTCTCTCTTTGTATTACAAACATAGTAGTAGTAGTGAGGTTGCCTATATGGATGAAATGGGTGGAAGAAGAATATTCTTACTTATCTTTTCTCTTTCTTCCTTTCTTTTTCAACTGTGGTGGCGGATGAAACTAGCTCCGAGAAAGAAAGAGAAAAATTGTTTTACCAGTTGTCTCTTCTTTTTCAAAAAAATATATATACAACTGAATAAATGTATTGTGTACGAACGTACGTATATAATATATCCCTTTTGCTTTTGTTCCTTGCTTCCTCATGGTGTGCAATTTTCGCTTTGTACGGAATCCATTCTTGTACGGGAAAAGCTAAGCTCATGCCGTTTCTCGTGTTTGTACTGTTATTATTGTTCTCTCTTTTCCTCTTACGGGCAAAAAAAAGTCGTGTACATTTTGCCAACTTAGTTCTTGGTTTGGTGTGGTGGTGTGCCTTGCCGTGCCGACGACCTTGCTTCGCTGGACAAGCCAAATGTAGGCAATATCATCTTCCGTTTCCTTTTCCTTCATGTAAACGGCGGCACAGGAAGCTAATGCTCATTCTTGCAATTGAGACTTTCTTCTTCTTCTCTGTCGAGTAAGGATGTATCGCTAAGTAAGCTGCTACGTAGCATGCCATTGTGTTTATAATTTGTTTTTCTTTGCGTACTACATATGAGCTGGTACGCAAAAACTTCTTTTTTTGTAACACTCCTTCAGAACGATGACGATATACATTATAAGTTATCAGATACATGAAAAAGCAAAATGTACTTGTAGTTGTAGTCCCGATTTTCCCCCCTGTGGTATGTATCCTCGTATGTTTCTTGTAACAACTTTCTCCCTGCTCCGTGAGATAAGCGGTGGTTAAGAGTATAATGTCAGTCTTAAAAAAGGGTCTTACAAGTAAGAGCGTTCCACTATCACAGAATGGGTGTAGGATGTTGCCTTTTTATGGCAAACAATTGGGTAGTTAGTGTTATTAGTGTTATAATCATTTTCGGGTAGCTGACCCCTAACTTTTTAGTATTTGTTAAACTTCCCCGACATATTCGGCATTATGAACTGTTAAAAGACGTAATAAGATAGTAGAAATGTCTAGCATTCGTTAAAAGAACTCTAATTTTACTTGAATTGTAGAAAAGTAGGCTTGAACTATAATCAAGTTGTGATTTAAGTCAACAACAACAACATGTCCATTAAAGTGGCAAGTCTATACTTATCTCTGCACATTTGTATGGCGCTGTGGGTGGGTGGAATGGAAAACATTGTTAAGTAAATATTAGGTGCTAAGGTAAATGTTCAGAGGGCAAAATCATTGACTTTTGCTAGCAATAAACAGCGTCCCCATCAACATTCCTAGCCTGAGTTGTTATTCATAGTAGTGTTGGAGGGAGCGGAATTTCTGCCAACAACTTTCTAGCATTATTAGTGGAGAGGCTGAGTGAAACTGCACTTGAATGTCAAGTCAAGAATGGTCATCGTTTACTTATGGTGAAATAACTGTGAGTGGATGATAGTGGAGGCGGCGGATGGGAAAGAAAAAAAGAAGTAGCATAAGTTGTGTGTTTTTCGACAGAAGAACTTCCTTGGGAATTGGCAAGGTCGTGCTCGTGCTGGAACGCCGGCTCTTCTTTAACTAGCTGAGCGAGCAGTTAGAAATTCCTTCTTTTCTCTTATTTTCTTACATTTTACCTAGTACTAGCTCCGCATAGCAGTGCAGCGCGAGGAGACAACAAGAAAGACCATTTCCTATAGTTTCCATCATCGTCCCACTTGCCTCCCAGCTCCTTGAGTTGGGTCTATATGGTAGTGTAGTGGTAGCAGCTACTTACTCAAGACAATATTTTGCTAAGACTTAAAGTAGCTGCTAACCTCTGTCTAGTTGCACACTTTCGGTGGTAAAGAATGACTTGGATTAGATGAGTTAAACTGAGAAGCCTCTTCAGTAAATATTCTCTACACTTGGAACGGAAACTCTCATAGTCCTCCTTTTTTGTACTTTTACTCACTCACTCCCTACATTTCATGTAGGGACTCCTGCAACTGCTACCCTTTTACATAGTTTCTTGACAAAAAAAAGAGGAGAAAGTGAAGTATGCATGAAGACGCCAGCCCAGAATACTCATATTATGTTATATATAGAAAGCGGCTATAATAAAATAAGCAAAATCCTTCCGAGATAATAGTTTAGTTTCGTTTGTAATAATGTTGAGACATATATAATATGTACATCTACCCAAATGCATGTAGAGCTCGTTTCTTTGGCTGGGTTGTGTTTTTCTCCAGGATGGAGACAAGACGAAGCAAGAAAGGAGCAGAGCAGAGTAATAAGTATTTCTCTGGGTTGGCCTGGG
This sequence comes from Orchesella cincta, assembly GCA_001718145.1. Classification (NCBI taxonomy): domain Eukaryota; kingdom Metazoa; phylum Arthropoda; class Collembola; order Entomobryomorpha; family Orchesellidae; genus Orchesella; species Orchesella cincta. The sequence continues at coordinate 87,632 of LJIJ01000453.1, forward strand.
TTAATAAGCTCCACACTCCTCTTTTAGTTAGATCAAAGCAGCTTTTTGGACAGCTATTGTGTCGACAGAGGATCGATATCTCTTTCCCTTTGCCACCTCACCCATTACAAAACTTTGTATGTTTCAACATAGGCACCACAAACTCAGTCAGAGAAAGCAGTCCGTACCTAAAGAGCTCCTTCCAAGATTTTGAAGGAAGGGCATCTTTCAGCTGGAGTGGAATGCATAACTGTATGAAATTGCGATAGGCTCTTAATGGCTTTGTATTACTTTTGTATTGTGAATGTGTGGCGGATGAGAAAATCTCGAGGAGAAATCCTACTAGTGGGGAATATACACACAAAAATGAAACAGTAGCATCATATCTATACTAGGACTGCCAGACATTTTGCAAATTGTAGCAAAGATCATTTCATTTCTACGTGTGTGCGTATTTTGAACACTTTCATGGAAATAGGAGCAAAGCAAACGATGACCGAAAGCAGAGTAATCTGCCTTCCTTGCCCTCCTTCCCTTTGTTAGGTACCTACTTACGGATACTCTCCAAGGGAAGGCGATCCCTTGGGCTATTCTCATTGCTAAGAATTATTTCATTATTATTGTTCAGGATTTGGACTGCTCCATAACCCATTTTCTTTACGGTAAAAGCTGTCTCCGCAAGACAAAACCCTGAAATGATATCGTTCCTTCGTGTCCCTAGCGTTTCTGTTATTGCTCCCGTTAAAAACTTTAGGTTTCGTTTTTTGTGGAACATTCCCACTTTCTCTTGCTCCGGGAAATGTTGTACTTGACTTTTGGAAAATGGAGCTCAGCTTTCCCCATATCACTTGCGAATTCGTTACAATTGCATATTTTCCGCGCTACTAGACTCCAAAGACCTACTTTTCCCTCTTCCAGAACTTTTCCAGCTCAAGAATAATCCGATATCATATAATAATGACATAATAATGACTTCTCGTGATGCTATATCCCAACTGAATTCCACGTGTAGTCAATATGATTGTATGGAAGAAGGTCAGTATATATTATACATGTATAAGCTTGTCACAAGTTCTACTCCCAAAAAATGGGCTCCTTATTCGTATATGAAGTTAGTTGGAGAAACTAGTCTAATGTTCAATTCAGAATGGATGATGTCAAACTTGCATTCATGGACTGTCAATTAACTATTAACTTTGAGTCAATTTACTGGCAGCCAGTGTCTTAGAAATTATTGGCCGTATTCTGTTTTGTTTGGCATGTTTATCTAACTTGGCAGGGAGTTGGCAGCAACTTTTTTTTGGAAAGACTGACTCAAATGACTTGTTTACCAGAGCGAGAGAGAAAGTGTCCAGCTGAAAGACGACTTGCATGCCAGTTGTTTTGAAAATTTTGCAGTTGTGCTGTCGTTGTCCGCCAACAAAAACTAATAATCCCTCGCTTACTGTGCAGCTGCAGTGACAGCACCGCCCTTATCGCCAACTGTCCTATTTGTTCGACATTCCTTGTCAAAAATTTTCCCCAGTCAAAAATTACCCCTGGCTATAAATGTAGTTTGTTGTTGTTTCCTCGTTGCTCTTTACAAGTCAAATTCCTGACATATTTCACATTCGCATGAAATTGTAATAATGTGTTAAGAAATGGATTGTTGAAGGAAAGGAACTCAATTTCTCCCTGGTGTGCCTGCTCACTTTGTCATTTCTCAGGATAGCATATTGTTTAATGATTTCCAAGAAATTTTTTGTAACTTGCAGAATTCTTGTCACATTGTCATACAATATAGTGTATCTAAAATATCACATTATATTTTTGCTGTGCTGCTCAAGCATGAGAAAGCTGAAGGAGAAATTGCCAGTCGAGAATGAAATTGTCGTAGTATAGATGCAGTGTGAAGATGGAATTCAGAGCTGAAAAGACCAATTATTTCCTCATTACATGTTCTCTAGTATACTTTCTTTTCTGGCTGGAAATGGCTTGTTCCTCGGTATAAAGAGCGACTTCAATTTGTAGCATTGGTTAGCATCTTTGGGAGGAATATTACAAAGGCATATTTTGTTTTTCTCTCTTCTTATTTCACTAGGACGAGAGATCGAAGCGAATCCTTCTTCTTCTTTTTTTACAATAAAGGCTTCCACTGAGTCTAGTAGTAGAGACAAATGTAAAGCGGTGCAGCTAGTTTTCGAGCAAAAAAGAAGAAAATCAACGTAGGTACTTAAGGAGTCGGTAGAGAATCTAGGAATGAACTTAAGTAATACCTACACTTTGCTTTCTCGTTTGGTAAAAGCACGAGCATTAAGATTCTTGAGACATTTTCAGCAGTTGCAGCTCTCCTTATCCTTCTTCGGTCTCCATTCCACCGACTCCCGTCCACCATGTGTAAAAGGACGGATTCTTTTTTCCAATAAAAGTAGTACCATCTCACCAACCAACCACTAAAACCTTTCCCTATCAAAATCGTTCACTCTTTCTCCGAACGACTACTTTTTCCAGTTGCCGATAGCAAAAGCAAAGTATTTTATGCTCTCTCTTAGAATTACTGATCCCATACTTTCATCTTAGCTTTGCTATCATTCGGAATTCGATTTGAGAAGACATTTGAACCTCAATCCTTCTCCCCTCCAACTCTTTTCTCATTGCGAGTTTAGCGAACCCACATTAGTAGATCTGCTTTGGTTTTCATTCTCCCCGCTTATGATTCCTTCTCGTCGACAACTTCTCGAAGGGATTAGAGCCAGCAAACTAAAGAAAGTCGTCCTTTCCACCACTGTGTGTACCTCCAATTGCCTTGTAAATTGGACTCTCAATGAGCTGAAAATCTCAAGAAGAAAATGTCCATTTTAGGCCAGAACGCTGACAAAAAATGTATGAGGTTGTGGGGCACACAAAAAGAGAAAGTTTCACATCATGTAAGTTAAGGATAGCATCAGATAAGAGGGAATATGTTTGCAGAATTTCTTCATTTTCATTTCTTATCTCCCGTCCGTGGAGTGTAAGTTCATGTTATGTTGCGTAAGTAGACATAGTAGTTGGTCGGTTGGTTAAATATACACGGGTTTCGGCCTCGCTTGCTTGTTATGGTGGGAATTGGGAAATATCGTTTATGTGGTTCTGCGCTCGTGCATTTATTCAGGGCTTTTTGAGCTCTCTCATATGTAGTTGTTGTTGGACTATTTAACTAAAAAGTTTGAGTTTGGAGTGAGTGAGGCAAGATGTGATATAACATATAACCTTTTAAGTAGCTGCCTAATATGTGGGCTCAGCAATGTGGCAAGGTAGATAAAGGAGAAAGAGGAAATAAAAAAAGCTCTTGTAGCAACAATAGTTTTTCTTGTTGTAGAAAATAATATGATGGAAGTGTATCACCACGTTTCATTTAATCTATTCTCCAGGGTTCTCCCTTGTGGTTGTGGTGATGTTACTTCAAGCTTGACAGCTGTGTGTGTGTTCCTCTTGCTGGAGTAATAGTGGAAGTTGGCAAAGAGCACAAGTTATTTTCTGGATAAACTAGTGAACAACAATAAAAACCTATATGAGTATACCTGTTAGAGTAATATATGTATGTTCGAATGCTACGCTATGCTATATAGCAAGTTGGTTGGTGAACCCCTTTAACGAACTATTTTCAAGTTTTTTCACTTCTGCTCTCCTCCTTTTTGTACTACTCCATCCATTTGCTGGAAGCAAAAGGAAAAATCGGACAGGTTAGCTCATTCCGTCGTTCTCAGCAAGGAAATTTTGTTGCTGAATTAATGTATATCAGATGCATGGAGGTAACTTTGAGTCTATCGTGGGCTCAGTTAACGCACAAAAACTTTAAAAAAAGCTCTTTTCATTCCACCTCCTCCGCTTATCCTCATCATCATCATAGTTCTCCTGTGGCAAAAGTGGGTTGTAGTTTGGTGCTAATAGAACAGCATTCGAAATGTTTTGTACACTCAACATTGCTTTAGTTTATTATTGAAATTGTAATGCTCATCTAAGCTCTTCCCAAAGAACGCTTATTTAAGGGAAGAGAAAATAGGCAAAGTGTGATGTAAGATTGGGAATGTGAAAAGTTTTTGGCGCAATTTTCTTTTTCTTCTTGAGAAACACGAGTGTCAAGAAAGGAGAAGGAGTGAGGCGATTTTGGCCAAACAAAGCAGGTTTATTGCTGGAGCTCTCTCTCTTCTTTCTCTCAGCTTAGCATGTTGAGTGAGTCTCCACTCTATAGCTTCCACCGTGTTTTGAGAAAAAGAGCTTGCAGAATCATCCTTAACTTTGGTCAGAGACTCGTATGTGTGTGTGTGCACTATACTTTACTTTGCTAACTTTGCAAATCTGGCTGAGAGAAAGAAAAAGCAAACTGCTTGCCTTAGCATCTCCTTAGTTCATTGTGTTTGTACTCTTCCTCCTCTTTGAGTCTTGATGCCAGAGAGTTCTAAAAAACGGCTCGTACCATGAAACTATCATTTGTTATGTAGGTCTATGGCTTATAAGGCACCATTTATTTTATGTATGTAGGCTTGATTCCACACATTCGCCAGAATTGCCTTAACATAAGAGGTTTCTTCATCCACTTATGGTGTTATGTTATAAGACAAGTTGGTTGTTTTCTTAGGGATCCTCGTCCCTTTCCCTTTGCTGTTTTATTCCGCTCCCAAGAAAGAAAGATAGTCTTCGAACCTGAATATTGACTTCTACATACTGCTTCTCATTCTGCGTAGCAGAGCCAGAGCCACATATCTTGTAGGATGAGCGTATTTATGCATCATCATCCCATTCTATTCTTGGTTGTGGACGCGCGTCTTCTGTCTGTGAGAATAAGGAGGAGAGGAGTGCAAAAAAGAAAGCATATCAGGAGCCATGCCAAGTCAAACGAGGCAAACATTTCATCGTCAGCAATATCATTTTTTATCCAAAATGTCTTTTCTTTTCCTCCTGCTTCCTTTTGTACCGTATAAATTCCCTTCTATCCTCTTCCTCCACGAGATTCAATAAAAACTTGTAAACTTATGTAAAGGCGGTAAATTTGTTGACCTGTCCTTATGTGCTTTCACTAAATCTTTATAGGTATCTACTCTTGACTCACAAATGCATGCCACTATGTTGGGCTCTCTCTGTTTTTCCATTACAATCTTCTCCCTTTCAGTCCTCTCAAATTACTAACTTTTTGGCTAGACAAACTCTGTTTCAAAATTAGTTTACATTCTTCAAATTTGTTAAATTGGATACTGTTTCCTCTCCCTGTGTCTCCTCCGTTGAGAAATCGGAGGAGATGTGGAGAGACATTAGTCTTTCCCAAGAATCACAGATCATGACAGAATTCTAAACTGGTTTTGTAAGTTGCACGTACTTTTCGATTGGCAGCATCTGTCAAAGAGTAGTAAAGAACTAGTTAAGCGGGCCAATTGAAAAATGCAAAATAGACACTTACTTTATAGTTCTCAATGTGAATACGATGTATACATTTTGTTGGTGTCGTTATAACTAAGTATATGCATTAGTTTTATGATCTGTAGAACCAACCAGCTCACTAAAATCCCACTCTTTAAGCGGAATGATGATGATGGTATTTTGTGTTTGTGTTATGAAAACACTCACTAATCCTCTTCAGCATCCCATCAGCAGTATCCCTGCCTGCACCGGAAACACCTGGTCGGGTGATCAAAAGCTTCGCACATATCGTCCCTGGTCTACTTTGTAACGAGTGAAAGCACTTTTGAAAGGGATGCGTCATTATGATTACCAGCTCACTTACTTTGTCTCCTCTAAAAGCTCTCATGTAATGTGATGATGTTAGTTAATAAAGTATGTGAGTTCACACTGATTACGCATATCGACTTTATATGTGCTGACATTATGGGATTTTTGTGGAAGGGCTATGGTTGAGTATGTTATTCGGTTTTTGGCACTTTGTAGTTTATTATGATGCTATTTTTAGTGGATTTCCCGTCAGCTCGTCTCGTTTTCCAGTTCGTGGTAATTTTTCGTTTGGTGTCTGGCACACAAGTTGAATGCTTGATGAGGAGGATGAATGAGGGTAGCAGATTTTAACAAGGATGTACGGTTGCATGACGGCGTGACGATTTTGTTTGTTTTGCAACAACGTTTTTAATGTTACAGAATGGTGCAATTTCGTCCTTTGAATTATTATGAGAAACTTTTTAAACTTTGCATCATCAGTGCAATCCATACGTTCATTATGTTATGATATGCTCAACTATGCTGGGTGTTGCTACCACCATTCATTCGTTAGCTAGTTTAGTTTTTGTTCCTCTGAAAGCATCCTGAAACTGAGGCAGTATCACTCTCGTTGATGTTGATAGTTTGGAAAATATTGTGGTTTCTACAATTAGGTAGCTACAATAAACTAATGGTGCAGCAGCCAGGATTCTATAATAAAGGATGACTTAAAAATAATGGTATGTGTGGTTCTGCTAATGCAGTGCAATGTGGTAACGTCAGCTGGTGAAATTTGGAGGGGAAGATTTCAGTATTTGCGAATTTACAGCGTTTCATTTTCCGCGACCACAGTAAATATACTACAAGTATCCGCCAAATATCATCATATCATCAGGGAGTTGGAGAATATTATGGTATTCAAAGCAAAGTTGCACGTCGAGACTAATTGCTGTGTAAATATCATAACGGTTGGCTGCGCCATCAAGCTTAATATCGCGTGTTTCATGGTTGCTTCTCGTAACACACTGCTCTCTCCCTCCTGCTACTTTCGCTACATTCCACTTACCATCAGCATTAAAATCATCATGCGTTGTTCTATCACAACATGAATTTCACAGAGGGAAGCCAGCAGTGAAAGCAAAGGCTGAGTAAGTGTTTTTGTTTGCAAAAGTAAAAGTATCGAATCTTGCTGGCAATGTGTTTTTTTCTTGTATCTTCTTTCTTCCATGTCAGATTTTAATTGGCATCACAAATGAGAGAATTAAATGCCTATTGCGTAAGTAGCTTCCCAATGTTTTGCATCCCATCCCATTCTGGCTAACAAAACCAAAGAAAGCAAGACTTGGCCTACTTTATAAAATACACAAAATGATATCGGAGGTGTCATGAAGTTCTGTTGAATCGAGAGGCGTTCATGGTGAGATCGGGGAAAGCGGAGGAAGGAGAAGCAAATGGCGTAATGGAAAGACAGTTGCAGATCTTGACAAGTAGCAAATGACTTGAGCGGATTTGCAGCTTGGTAAAGAATGAGATGGCTGTCTTGCAGCTGGTTTTTATTGCATTGCTCCTCAATTTCACTTTTAGTCTTCTTAGCTCGTTTTTTCCTCTCGTTCATATATAGAAAGATGCTGAACGTTGGCGTGGTCTCGTCTCTAGTGGTAAATTGTGAAAGGAAGGGATATTTTCTTTCGCTTTCCCCAAACATCACATTGTATCATTGGGCATTACCACGAACTTAAAGTCGTTGAACTGAGCAGCTTCTTCGCCTGTATTTACGCTGGTTCTGGATGCTTTTTTCTCTCTTGTCGACCACTATGTTGGTTACTAAGCTGATTGCATCAAGTTGAATTTTTTCAATCACCATACTTCATAGGAAGTAAAGAAGGCTCAGGAATTGACGTTATACATAAGTATATACGTGGGTGACTTGACTTGGATAAGGGACGTCAACGAACGATTGCGTCTGTCTGAAGCGAAATAAATCTAGTGCAGTGGCTAATGGTTAATAGCAAGGGAAAGATATAGATTGAGCGACTGGGAAAGTGCATGTCAAAAAGCTCCATTTTTAACCCACATGCATTTGACAATTTTTAGACTGGATAGTTTGTCCAATACCAAAGCATTTCGCTAATGTTTTTATTATCCATGCATTTACTGATAAAATGTTATTATGTTTTGGGCTAGCATCAAATGTTTTATAATCATTGGGAAGCAAGTATATTTGCAGGCCTTCTTCATAGGATACATTAGACTTTAGACGTGTTGGGGTTTTCACACTAGGATGAAAAAGAAAGTGGGCTTTCACCGATTCCCTGTCGACCTGGCCCTCATATGAGAGAAAGAAAAGCATTCATTTCACACTCAGAACAGAAAAAAACACCACTAAAGAAGAAAAAATGTTAAAGAATAAGAGAGTAGAGTCAATGTAATTTTTCCCTGTGCGTTCCACGTTGCATTCCACCGACGTCAAGTGCTTCCCGAGAATGGCCCTTTCTGATGTTGGCCTACGTGTGTATGTACTTTTGCTCTGCTGCTGAATCTCTAGTCCATCCATACATACGCACCGGGTATACATTATGTAGGATGTTGTGAAATTCCTTTTTAAGAATTCTAACTCTTCCTTCGGGAAACCGTCCTATGCTCCTTTTTTGTAGGAATGAATAGCGGATACTTTGTCCCTATTTATTGACTTGATATCCTTACCGTAACGCAGCATGTGTGCACGAATCTTTTTCTCGTACGTTACGTTGTAGGCATACTAGGATAGGGCACTTAATGGAACGGATGGCTTCGAATGATCGAGAAGAACTCCTGCCTTTTCTACCACAGTAATCCACGTCTTTCTCATTCACTTGGAGGTACACATTGTGCATGTTTTGATTAAAAAAATTCTTGCTTCTTTTTTATAAACGTTTGACGAGTCGACGAGTGTAAGTAGTTGTAAGGTACAATGCTACCAAATCATTATAGACTGTTAGAACAAAAACGAAACGATGAATAAAATTCGCACCATTTAGATGGCCGCGTCCATTTAACTGCTTTTGCACTGTCCAACAGGCATGTTTTGATTGTTAAAAAATTATGATGGAATGTATTAGCATTTGTTAGTTTTAACGGCAAGAGGCCACTTGATTGAAACGTGTTGCAGGCCCAGTATTTACAAACTTGTTTCCGACACTGAAATACAAGCGAGTCCCTTTTATCGCAGGAAATCTGTGTAGTTTTAGGCTCCAAAAGACTAAATGTCATGGCAGTAGGAACGATGTCATGTATAAAATGGATTCGGCGTTCAAATGCAAAAGTTTCAGATCAGTCAGAAGTGAGCATATCCCTTGTTTTTAAAAAAGATAAGAAATGGAAATAAGCGATAAAAAGAGGAAATAGGAAGTGAAAAAGCACTTCATGTGTGAGCTCCAATTTGATTGGATGGTGAAGTTAGAAAAGTAAGATATCATAGAAGATAATAGCAACAAGTATTTTTATACATACATTTGATGGATATAGAAAGAGCCCACTATGTCGGCCAGAACGACATGATAGCTACATTAGCTTGGTAAATTGGATGTGTCATAGACTGCTACACTGATTTTTTTCTGTTATTCAAACGCTTTCTCTATTTGGCGTACTTACCTTACATATGTCTGATAAAAAATAAGAACATGGGGAACGTGGGTAAGGAAGACCTACTGACAGAGTAGTAGTGCCGAAACAGTGAATAGAATCACTAAAGAAACTGTATGATGTGCGACATACCCAGCATACCACAGAGAAAGGAGCACGTGGCGTAATGACGCAGCGTGTATGCTAAGTATTCTGGTTCCGACTACGTTCTCATGGTCCTGCAACATTGCATGACTAGGTTTCTCACTGCGGAGTGAACATATGTTCACCTTTCTACACTAACGAAGGGTAATTAGTAGCTCTGATACATTCCTACACTTACTATCTCTCTCTTTTTATTTTCTAGTGGATCAACGTAATGTGGTAGAAAGCATCAATGTCGTGTATCGAATTTACTAAAAAATTATCAAGGTTATGAATGCTGATGCTTACTAGATGAGACAATTTCCAATTGTTTTATGCAGAAACGTACGAAAGATTGTGACAGATCCAGACTGTAACATCATGGGTCCAGCGGGCCAGAGATATCAACGTGGCAACTATAAATTTCTATTACTCGCTGCTGAAAAAGGTCATGGTTTCCATACTATTTCATAACTATAGAAGACTTACAACTCATTAGACTGCGTCAAGTTCTAACAATATGATAAATGCAAGATAAGCCCTGCAATAGCAAATAGTATATTGATTCCGCTTAAACTTAGATCATTCCCTCTCCACACGACCTTGACATATCTTATCCATGAGTCTAGAATGCAGAATTTGGTATGCGTCGTACTGACCTTACTTAAAGGTTAAGCTCTGTGTGTGCCTGGGATAACCAAAAACCCTCCCTTGGCGTGAAAACACACAACGCATATGTAGCATACAATTCCATATCCATGGGAGGGCCTTGTTATTTGTATGTCTTAAGCACTGACAGTTAAATGTTCTGTCGTTTAAAAGAAAAATGCTCATGAATGTGAGGCTAATTTCTCATTCTTTGTTTAGCAGTAGTCAGGACTGGACACCATATTCACTCTTGATGAATCTTCTTGGCGTGTGGCATTTTGCTAAGAATATTGAGATCTCTGAAAAATGAACTGGCACATCGTCTCATCCAATTAAGCTGACAAATCGAGGACCAAGTTCTCGTCGAGCTGCTTCTGTAGAAAAAGGTATACTTGTGCGGCAATGTTACGCAAACTAAATGTTTGTTCATTTTTAGCTACTCCGCTAATTCCAGAGAGATGCATGATGTCGTTATGATATCTACAATACTTATAATTTCCTGTTCCAATAATGTTCCCTATGGTATTTCCAGCTTGGAAACAGTTATCGTCAGATATGAGTGTGTCATATGTGGAAAACTTAGTTGTTCATGGCGTTGAGTCGACAAGTTCGTTTCGTTTTGATTGTATATTATCATATTGTTATTGCTGTTTTTCGGTTGAAACACGTCTTGTATCAAGCTCTCAAGTACCCTGCCGAAAATCTAAGACGAGCCGCTGCGTTTAAGACTAGTAGCTGCATAGTCAAATAAGCTAAGTTTCTATTAGAGATGATCATTATTATTTCGTTTTTCTCCCATGACGATACGATTATAACATGCCTGTCTATTGTTCATGTGCCAAGAACATTTCTCGTGTCTAAATTATCGGACATTTCTTGGCTCCTAGTGAAAGATCGTATGAGAGGATATTCTTAATCATTACGTTAACTTTGTAAAGATCTCTTCTCAATAAAACAGTCGTTGAATGTATGATACATTCCGTGCGACTAGTAACTTTGTGAACTGCTGTAAGGAGCATCACATCGTAGTGCCGAAAATTATGTGTATGTAAATGATATTCTGCTTCGTCACGCTTCATGTCGTTTTCACCGCGCGTAGGCTACCCATATTTACCAGCGTAGGTCATTCAAATTGTGGGTTTTGGTTTACTTTACACAGAACAGCTCATTCCTTTCACCATAATTTTCCTAGATCTGGGGTCTAAATATATAGTATTGTGGTGTGGGCACGCCACCGGAGAAATCACATATATGACAACTGCACGCACGCACTTTGCCATTAAGTTGAGACCGGCAGCAGCAGCCAACAAAACAAAGAAAGCGAGGTTGAGGACCAGCAAAAGGAGCCATTTTCCTCTCCTCTCACGCGTAATGTTTTGAAGGAGGAGGAGGGGCAGTGATAATATAAAGGCTCTGGCGATGCGATGCAGCCACAATGCTATAAAATATGCTGTTAATTAAGACCCGCAGTTATTTTCCGCCATTTCTTCAGCACCGTAACCAATTATTCACTGTCCTATTATAATGATAATTTTGGGAATGAGGAAAAACTCTTCCCCCTACAATTTAGTGTGCGTACGCAGTTATATAGTTTGCTCTTCAAATTCGTTGCCCGCTATTCTTAGGCTATCATCATCACACAAAAAGAAAGTGTTTTTTCTTGATGGCATCCCTATTCATCTTCTGTTTAGTATACGTCGTGCATAGTATATGATCACAGAACATTATTTACAGAGTGGAACAAGGAATCGTCTCATTTTACGTTTTCTGCAGCCTTGCAGGGCTCCTAATGCTAATATCATGGCAATGAAATGATGAAAACTGTCAACAGCAATGAGAGTAAAAGTCATAACATGAAAATTCAAACAATCATAAGTATTGTAGCGCTATTTTGCACAGGTTGAGCCTACCGAAAGAAAAGTGTCTCAAATTGAATATGTTTCTTGGTAAAGAAAGCCTTTTATTTACATTTTTCCTTGTAAGTCCTTCCTCCTGCTTTTTCTTTGAGCGCCGTATGGTGTTGATGAGCGTGACAAAGTAGGTTTGTATTTGATTTGAAAGTGGTGTGTAATTGATACTTGAACATACGGAAGGTTTGGTTTTCTCAGGGATTCTCATTTGCATTATGTGTTTCTCCTCCTTTCCCCCTTCTTTTTCTTTTGCTTTTGATTGTTTTCTCTTGCGGCGAAGGAAATTAGAAAACTTTTTGTTTGTGAATAGGTACATGCATGTATTGTATACTTTTGTATAAGCGGCTGATATGTATTATTATGTGGCTCTTAGTTTTCTAGTGAAATGTAAACCCAACGAGAAGCGAACATTGAAAGGGTGTCCACAAATTGTAGTGCTTCTAAACAACTTTGCTTTGCTATCCTACAAAGAATGAGCATCTGGAGTTTATTTTGTTTTTGGAAGAAATTCACGAAAATAATTAAGAATTTGATTCCCCTCTCTTTTGCAGAAGTTGTTGCACAACAACAGTCATTTCGAGTGAGACCTGATCCCGTCGAAGTGAAACTTGGTGGGCAAGCTGTACTTCGCTGTGAAGTCGACAATCAAGCAGGACGAGTCCAATGGACCAAAGATGGTTTCGCCTTAGGTAAGTACTTTTCTTAGAACTTTTCGCACTAGATTTCTGCATAAGTAGCATGTGTATACAAAAGGCATATATATACTACGAAACACACAAGTTGCGCCAATCCCTAATTTGTGATTGTCCTGGAATCAAGTAACTGGGATAATGGCCATGTTTTAAGTAGGGAGGGAATACGACGCTAAAAATTTTATTTTTGATAGAATACATCTGTTTTGCCATATGGACGCAAAAACTGGAGTTGAATAGAAATGACAAAAGTTAGCCTCGTGTTTGCTTTCTCTCAATCCGATTTCCGTCTTACGCAAACCAACTGTTACAGAGAGAGAGAAGGGGAAAGCAAAGGGAATTATGCTCATTAGCCGGGAGAAAGTTGGCTTCCATAAATTTTCGTTGCGCATAATTACATACATACTTATACTCATTTCTGCGGAGCTATGCAAAACGCTAACTAGTTTACGAAACACGAATGTCTTTATTTTGACCGATTCCAGTTATTAATTTTTCCATACGACCATGTTTTGAGGGCAGGCAGTGAACCTTACCTGGAATTAGGATACGATTTTTGAACACTATTGAATGAAATTTTTTTTAAATCAACCTTTTGCAGAAATTTTCAGTTGGTTGGTAAATTATATGACTGTCCTTTTTACGCCTTTTATAATAATCAACCATTTTAGATACTTTTCATTTGGAAAATGGAATGAAAATGAAATCTCAGCTTTCATTCTATTTTTCAAAGAACTTGGCTTGACCAGAAGGTTTAAGTGTACAACTTTTTCTCATCACTCTGAAAGCTTTCTTGCTATTTGAACTCATCGCATTGGTATCAATTTCATCGACGGAGAGTAATGCTGGTATAACTGGCTTAGCTCATTTTTCGGGGAAGAAACATTAAGTAGATGGATGCGAACGACAATTGACAATCGCTGCAAATAGTGGTAATGTCGTTGACGCTAAAAACCCGATTCTACAAACAAACAGATAACTCGAGTCAATGTTGTTCACAAAGTCAGCCATTCCTTATTGAAAATATATTTATCAATATTATCGCTCCGATTCCTTTTTCTGCGTGGACTTTATAAAGTTGCATTTTTATTCTGAATTTCTAAAAATAACTACAAAGGTTTGGATATTAAATACAGTTTTCTTTTCATTTTGATTTCTAAAAATACTGCAACAGTCAGCAGCCTTACAATTCTCTTTATATCATGTTTCTTTCAATCTTTCCGCTAATATTTTTCTGCTTCGGTTGAAATATAATAGTTGTTGAAACGAAGGATGAGCCTAAGTTGGAAACAAAATGTAATAAATGGTATTGGTAGCCAGAAGGAATTTTTCATTTTCTCTTCACCCGGCTCTATTCTTTGTCTATTTCTATGTATTTTGCTGACCACAAACTGATGGATATTTCTCCCACTGAATGTATTATCATCATCAGCAGCAACATTTTGCTCAGAATGGATTCAATTATCTTCTGGCTCAATAGGCCGCACTTTACCTCGAGCATCTCGATCATTCTTTTGGTTGCAATGTAAATTCATCTTCTCTCTCATTCTTGTGTAATTTCCATTATAAATTGTATTTTAGAGGTTCGCCTCTTCTTCGAACATGGCGATTTAGCTAGAATGAAACCTAAATACGTGGCTTGTATATATTCCATCCTACACTACATTTCACAACAAGAAATAATTGATTTGTGGTTTGGTTTAGCCTTCCGTTTCTGCTTCCATGATATTAGGACGAATCAAAATGCAGGACTCAAAACACATGCAAATTGAATTCACTCCAAGCGAGCGAACGAAGGATAAGCGTCTTCCTTCTAAAACCCTAAACATTATACATTAAAAGTTTTACTCAAATGGTTGTTGTTTCCGGAAGCTAAAATCAAATAAATATTGGCTTACACAAGTGAAGGGCTTTGAGCAAGATAAATTTGAGTGTTGGTCGGAAGGAAGGAAGGAGGCAAATGAATGAAACAAGATAGAACTGACTCTCCATTCTTTCCACCAGGTATCTAGTGATTAGGTTGAGCAGAGGCTAAACTCATATGTATATCCATATCCTGTAGACACATCCTTTCGCATAGTTTAACACAAGATGTTTGTGATACTGTGGTTATGTGATATGTGCTTGTTTCAAGAGGAGAATGATTATTGCATGCAATTTCTTAATATGTACATTGTGCTCTCTGCTTTCACTCCTGTTGCATCCACTATAGCCATATAATAAAGTATGAAGGGGGAATCGTTTGAGAATTGCATAAGCCCATGGAGAGTTTTCACTAAATATATTTTAAGTTCAAGGCTTTTTTTTCACTTGAGTGAGCTGAACTGCTCGTGTTTGCAGTAGCATGTATGTCTATGTTGTTTGTTGCTGCTTCTTAAACCTGTATTGCTGTATAATGATGAGTCTTTGTGGTAGTTTTTGTGTCTTGTAGCCTCCTAACTTGGAAAGGGCTCCGTCTCAATATTGTATTCTCTCATATCATGCCATCAGCACGATCAGCATCTATCTTCATGGTAGCTGGTTGTTTGCGCACCTCAGCGACCACATTTCTCCCAACTCTTGCCCCAGTTTACCGTTTTTCTAGCTTGCTAGCAGTCTTGCGATCCGTTTTATTTCGTAGTTCCGCCGATAAACGAAAAGTAAATTTGTGTTTTCTTGAAGCAGCACAACATTTCCCTTGTAAGTTTATATGGATGGATTTGTGTATGTTTGTATCTCTCTGTTTTCTTCCTCATTTTCGGTTTGTAAGAACGGAACTCAACGACCATACAAGCGGCAGTCAAACATTGCTTTAGTGTTGTTATTGTTTCTTGCTGTATTGTGTGCCTAAGTACCTCCTTTTCCTTCAAGGAACACAACCTTCTTGTTGTCTCAAGAAAAGTGGTGTGGTCAGAGAGAAAAGACGAGTAACTTATTAACGGATGCGGGCAGAGAGAAAGGGAACGCTAATGTAATGTATTCATCAGTCTTCTCTTGCTGCTGATGTAATATCACAAGAGAATGGATCAAAGCCAAAGCAAAGACGAGGATACGAAAATAAGATTGGGCAACCTCTCCCTTTCCCCACTGCTCCCCTCAATTTATCTCTCTCAAACGAAAGACATGGAACAACAAAAAAATCAAAACAACACGGAGGAGGAGGAAGCGAGGATAATTGAGGAGGAAGAGTGGGGAAAAGGGAGAGAGTTTGCAATCTTATTCTCTATCCTCGTTCTTTGCTTTGGCTTTGATCCATTTCTCTTGTGATATTACATCAGCAGCAAAGAGAAGACTGATGATATACATACATAGCGTTCCCTTTCTCTCTGCCCGCATCCGTTAATAAGTTACTCGTCTTTCTCTCTGACCACCACCACTTTTCTTGAGACAACAAGAAGGTTGTGTTCCTTGAAGGAAAAGGAGGTACTTAGGCACACAATACAGCAAGAAACAATAACAACACTAAAGCAATGTTTGACTGCCGCTTGTATGGTCGGTTGAGTTCCGTTCTTACAAACCGAAAATGAGGAAGAAAACAGAGAGATACAAACATACACAAATCCATCCATATAAACTTACAAGGGAAATGTTGTGCTGCTTCAAGAAAACACAAATTTACTTTTCGTTTATCGGGCGGAACTACGAAATAAAACGGATCGCAAGACTGCTAGCAAGCTAGAAAAACGGTAAACTGGGGCAAGAGTTGGGAGAAATGTGGTCGCTGAGGTGCGCAAACAACCAGCTACCATGAAGATAGATGCTGATCGTGCTGATGGGCATGATATGAGAGAACAATATGAAGAGGAGCCTTTCCAAGTTTAGAGGCTACAAGACACAAAAACTACCACAAGACTCACATTATACAGCAATACAGGTTTAAGAAGCAGCAAACAAACAACATAGACATACATGCTACTGCAAACACGAGCAGTTCAGCTCACTCAAGTGAAAAAAAAGCCTTGAACTTAAAACAGTATTTAGTGAAAACTCTCCATGGGCTTATGCAATTCTCAAACGATTCCCCCTTCATACTTTATTATATGGCTATAGTGGAGTGCAAACAGGAGTGAAAGCAGAGAGCCACAATGTACATATTAAGAAATTGCATGCAATAATCATTCTCCTCTTGAAACAAGCACATATCACATAACCACAGTATCACAAACATCTTGTGTTAAACTATGCGAAAGGATGTGTCTACAGGATATGGATATACATATGAGTTTAGCCTCTGCTCAACCTAATCACTAGATACCTGGTGGAAAGAATGGAGAGTCAGTTCTATCTTGTTTCATTCATTGCCTCCTTCCTTCCTTCCGACCAACACTCAAATTTATCTTGCTCAAAGCCCTTCACTTGTGTAAGCCAATATTTATTTGATTTTAGGCTTCCGGAAACAACAACCATTTGAGTAAAACTTTTAATGTATAATGTTTAGGGTTTTAGAAGGAAGACGCTTATCCTTCGTTCGTTCGCTTGGAGTGAATTCAATTGCATGTGTTTTGAGTCCTGCATTTTGATTCGTCCTAATATCATGGAAGCAGAAACGGAAGGCTAACCAAACCACAAATCAATTATTTCTTGTTGTGAAATGTAGTGTAGGATGGAATATATACAAGCTACGTATTTAGGTTCATTCTAGCTAAATCGCCATGTTCGAAGAAGAGGCGAACCTCTAAAATACAATTTATAATGGAAATTACACAAGAATGAGAGAGAAGATGAATTTACATTGCAACCAAAAGAATGATCGAGATGCTCGAGGTAAAGTGCGGCCTATTGAGGCAGAAGATAATTGAATCCATTCTGAGCAAAATGTTGCTGCTGATGATGATAATACATTCAGTGGGAGAAATATCCATCAGTTTGTGGTCAGCAAATACATAGAAATAGACAAAGAATCGAGCCGGGTGAAGAGAAAATGAAAAATTCCTTCTGGCTACCAATACCATTTATTACATTTTGTTTTCCAACTTAGGCTCATCCTTCGTTTCAACAACTATTATATTTCAACCGAAGCAGAAAAATATTAGCGGAAAGATTGAAAGAAACATGATATAAAGAGAATTGTAAGGCTGCTGACTGTTGCAGTATTTTTAGAAATCAAAATGAAAAGAAAACTGTATTTAATATCCAAACCTTTGTAGTTATTTTTAGAAATTCAGAATAAAAATGCAACTTTATAAAGTCCACGCAGAAAAAGGAATCGAGCGATAATATTGATAAATATATTTTCAATAAGGAATGGCTGACTTTGTGAACAACATTGACTCGAGTTATCTGTTTGTTTGTAGCATCATCCATGTGGCTTCGGTTTTTGGCGTCAACGACATTACCACTATTTGCAGCGATTGTCAATTGTCGTTCGCATCCATCTACTTAATGTTTCTTCCCGAAAAATGAGCTAAGCCAGTTATACCGCATTACTCTCTCCGTCGTGAAATTGATACCAATGCGATGGTTCAAATAGCAAGAAAGCTTTCAGAGTGATGAGAAAAGTTGTACACTTAAACCTTCTGGTCAAGCCAAGTTCTTTGAAAAATAGAATGAAAGCTGAGATTTCATTTTCATTCCATTTTCCAAATGAAAAGTATCTAAAATGGTTGATTATTATAAAAGGCGTAAAAAGGACATCATATAATTTACCAACCAACTGAAATTTTCTGCAAAAAGGTTGATTTAAAAAATTTCATTCAATAGTGTTCAAAATCGTATCCTAATTCCAGGTAAGGTTCACTGCCTGCCCTCAAAACATGGTCGTATGGAAAATTAATGGAATCGGTCAAAATAAAGACATTCGTGTTTCGTAAACTAGTTAGCGTTTTGCATAGCTCCGCAGAAATGAGCTATATAAGTATGTATGTAATTATGCGCAACGAAAATTTATGGAAGCCAACTTTCTCCCGGCTAATGAGCATAATTCCCTTTGCTTTCCCTTCTCTCTCTCTCTGTAACGGTTGGTTTGCGTAAGACGGAAATCGGATTGAGAGAAAGCAAACACGAGGCTAACTTTTGTCATTTCTATTCAACTCCAGTTTTTGCGTCCATATGGCAAAACAGATGTATTCTATCAAAAATAAAATTTTAGCGTCGTATTCCCTCCCTACTTAAAACATGGCCATTATCCCAGTTACTTGATTCCAGGACAATCACAAATTAGGGATTGGCGCAACTTGTGTGTTTCGTAGTATATGATGATGCCGTTTGTATACACATGCTACTTATGCAGAAATATAGTGCGAAAAGTACTTACCTAAGGCGAAACCATCTTTGGTCCATTGGACTCGTCCTGCTTGATTGTCGACTTCACAGCGAAGTACAGCTTGCCCACCAAGTTTCACTTCGACGGGATCAGGTCTCACTCGAAATGACTGTTGTTGCAACAACTTCTGCAAAAGAGAGGGGAATCAAATTCTTAATTATTTTCGTGAATTTCTCCCAAAAACAATAAACTCCAGATGCTCATTCTTTGTAGGATAGCAAAGCAAAGTTGTTTAGAAGCACTACAATTTGTGGACACCCTTTCAATGTTCGCTTTCTCGTTGGGTTTACATTTCACTAGAAAACTAAGAGCCACATAATAGTACATATCAGCCGCTTATACAAAAGTATACAATACATGCATGTACCTATTCACAAACAAAAAGTTTTCTAATTTCCTTCGCCGCAAGAGAAAACAATCAAAAGCAAAGAAAAAGAATGGGGGAAAGGAGGAGAAACACATAATGCAAATGAGAATCCCTGAGAAAACCAAACCTTCCGTATGTTCAAGTATCAATTACACACCACTTTCAAATCAAATACAAACCTACTTTGTCACGCTCATCAACACCATACGGCGCTCAAAGAAAAAGCAGGAGGAAGGACTACAAGGAAAAATGTAAATAAAAGGCTTTCTTTACCAAGAAAATATTCAATTTGAGACACTTTTCTTTCGGTAGGCTCAACCTTGTGCAAAATAGCGCTACAATACTTATGATTGTTTGAATTTTTCATGTTATGACTTTTACTCTCATTGCTGTTGACAGTTTTCACCATTTCATTGCCATGATATTAGAATTAGAGAGCTGCATGCAAGGCTGCAGAAAAACGTAAAATGAGACGATTCCTTGTTCCACTCTGTAAATAATGTTCTGTGATCATATTACTATGCACGACGTATACTAAACAGGAAGATGAATAGGGATGCCATGCCAAGAAAAACACTTTCTTTTTGTGTGATGATGCTAGCTATAAGAATAGCGGCAACGAATTTGAAAGAGCAAACTATATAACTGCGTACCACACTAAATTGTAGGGGGAAGAGTTTTTCCTTCATTCCCAAAATTATCATTATAATAGGACAGTGAATAATTGGTTACGGTGCTGAAGAAATGGCGGAAAATAACTGCGTGTCTTAATTAACAGCATATTTTATAGCATTGTGGCTGCATCGCATCGTCAGAGCCTTTATATTATCACTGCCCCTCCTCCTCCTTCAAAACATTACGCGTGAGAGGAGAGGAAAATGGCTCCTTTTGCTGGTCCTCAACCTCGCTTTCTTTGTTTTGTTGGCTGCTGCTGCCGGTCTCAACTTAATGGCAAAGTGGCGTGCGTGCAGCTTGTCATTATATGTTGATTTCTCCGGTGGGTGCCCACACCACAATAACTTATATTTAGACCCAGATCTAGGAAAAATTATGGTGAAAGGAATGGAGCTGTTCTTTGTGTAAAGTAAACAAAACCCACAATTTGAATGACCTACGCTGGTAAATATGGGTAGACTACGCGGTGAAAACGGAACGTGAACGACGAAGCAGAGTATCATTTACATACACATAGATTTTCGCAACTATGATGCTCAGCAGTAAATACCGTGGGCATGTAATATCAGCACATTGTTATGGAACGAGAATTGTTCAGTGTGGTAATAAGATTCCTATCGATCTTCACAACAAAAATTGTGTATTGTGACGAGAAAGCCAATGACATGACAGAGTAATACATTCGATGGAAAACGTAGCCCAAAACTTGCTACTGACATGCACAACTAGCCTCCAGCAGCAGCCTCTCTTGATTTTCGGTTGAGCTCAGATAACGAAATGCAAAACAAAAGAATATACACATTCAAAACGAAAGGAATAACGCCAAACAACTCGTTCCAATATGAAACTCAAGCTGAGCATAAACTGTAGCTGGAAAAGTAGGCTTATGAACAGGAAAATAATATGTAATAATCATAACGAAATCGTGCATCTCTCTGGAATTAGCAGAGTAAAAAGAAACAAACATTTGTTTGGCGTAATGCAATATACCCCTCGTTTTCTACAGAAGCAGCTCCGACTACAGACTGCTGTTTGGTGTGCTATATGGCATGGCATGCCATTCATTTCAAGATTCAAAGTTGCAATCCCAACGGCAATGTACACAGAATGTAATGGGTATTCAAGCTGACTATCTAAACCAAAGAGAGAAATTCCACATTTATGACATTTTCTCTTTCGCAAACATTCTGGTCGTGCTTGCATACAAAACATGATATGCATATGGATTGTGCTTCCTTGCGTCCAGTCCAGTACTGAAAACAACAAATATCCCAGTCTAGCCAGAATAAGACAGTCAAGTGGTGGAGAAGTAGTATCAAGTAGCGAATCTCTACTATTTCTATTGCGGCTCTTGTTTCTATTTTGACTAGCCCCAGCTTCTATGTGTAGTAGTCTTCTAGTTGAGAAGAGGAAACAGCCTTTCGAGCAGAAAATTTGTTTTCGCCAGTTTGATTGACCGTGCACCATTGTACGATCTGGGATCTGTAATTTTGTAGCGCAGAACATTGCAATTTTCAATGAGTATTCCATCCGAATTTAAATGTACAATATGAGTTTGCAATGTGGCCAAAAAAGAGGGAATGTAAATTAGGATGTACAACTACTTTCCCCGGTTGTGTTAAAAGGCTACACTTCATCCGGCGGAGAACCACTGCAATGTTGCAGACACAGAACGGGAACCAGATACAGAAAAGCCGTCAAACGCACGTGAGGAATCATACATATTACCATTTCACTAGTTTTCGGACTATCCTCCAGCTACATTTCCCATTCTCCTCTTTTTTATCAGCATAGTAGCAGTAGAGAAAGCGTTGAACTACAAAAAAAATCAGTAGAGTTATGACACTTCCATTACCAAGCGGAATGTAGCCTATCATGTCGTTCTGGCCGACATAGTGGGCTCTTTCATATCCATATAATATAGTATGTATAAAATACTTGTGCCTATTTCTTTATGATATCTTACTTTTCTAACTTCACAATCCAATCAAATTGGCGCTCACACCATGAAGTGCTTTTACTTCCTATTTCCCTCTTTTTATCGCTTATTTCCATTCTTATCTTTTTAAAAACAAGGGATTTGCTCATTCTGAGTGAATCTGAAACTTTTGCATTTTGAAACGCCAATCCCATTTTATACATGACATCGTTCCTACTGCCATGAACATTTTACGTACTTTTGGAACCTAAAACTACACAGAGTTCCTGGACTGGAAAAGGGGCTCGCATTGTATTTCAGTGTCGGACAAGTTTGTAATAACTGTGGCTGAACACGTTTCAAATCAAGTGGCTCTGCCGTTAAAACTAACAAAAATGCTAATACATTCCATCATAATTTTTTTTACCAATCAAACATGCCTGTTGGACAGGCACAAAACAGCTAAAATTGGACGGGCCATCTAAATGGTTGGAATTTTATTCATCCGTTTCGTTTTTGTTCTAACAGTCTATATGATTTGGTAGCACTTGTGACCTTACAACTACTACAACTCGTCGACGTCACACGATTTATAAAAAAGAGCAAGAATTTTTTAATAAAACATGAGAATGTGTACTCCAAGTGAATGAGAAAGGACGATGGATACTGTGGTAGGAAAAGGAGAGTTCTTTCTCGATCATTCAAGTCCATCCGTCCATTAAGTGCCCTATCCTAGAATGCTACAACGTAACGTATGAGAAAGAAATTCGGTGCACACATGTGCGTTAGGTAAGGATATCAAGTCAATAAATAGGAAAAGTATCCCGCTATTCATTCCTACAAAAAAGAGAGCATAGGACGGGTTTCCGAAGGAAGAGTTAGAATTCTTAAAAAGGAATTTCACAACATCCTACATAATGTATACCCGGTGTGCGTATGTATGGATGGACTAAGATTCAGCAGCAGAGCAAAGTACATACACACGTAGGCCAACATCAGAAAGGGCCATTCTCGGGAAGCACTTGACGTCGGTGGAATGCAACGTGGAACGCAACAGGGGAAAAATTACATTGACTCCTACTCTCTTATTCTTTAACATTTTTTCTTCTTTAGGGTGGTTTTTTTCTGTCTGAGTGTGAAATGAATGCTTTTCTTTCTCTCATATGAGGGCCAGGTCGACAGGGAATGGTGAAAGCCACTTTTCTTTTTCACTCCTAGTGTGAAAACCCCAACACGTCTAAAGTCTAATGTATCCTATGAAGGAAGGCTGCAAATATACTTGCTTCCCAATGATTATAAAACATTTGATGTAGCCAAAACATAATAACATTTTATCAGTAAATGCATGGATTAATAAAAACATTAGCGAAATGCTTTGGTATTGGACAAACTATCCAGTCTAAAAATTGTCAAATGCATGTGGGTTAAAAATGGAGCTTTTTGACATGCACTTTCCCAGTCGCTCAATCTATATCTTTCCTTGCTATTAACCATTAGCCACTGCACTAGATTTATTTCGCTTCAGACAGACGCAATCGTTCGTTGACGTCCCTTATCCAAGTCAAGTCACCCACGTATATACTTATGTATAACGTCAATTCCTGAGCCTTCTTTACTTCCTATGGAAGTATGGTGATTGAAAAAATTCAACTTGATGCAATCAGCTTAGTAACCAACATAGTGGTCGACAAGAGAGAAAAAAGCATCCAGAACCAGCGTAAATACAGGCGAAGAAGCTGCTCAGTTCAACGACTTTAAGTTCGTGGTAATGCCCAATGATACAATGTGATGTTTGGGGAAAGCGAAAGAAAATATCCCTTCCTTTCACAAATTTACCACTAGAGACGAGACCACGCAACGTTCAGCATCTTTCTATATATGAGCAGAGGAAAAAACGAGCTAAGAAGACTAAAAAGTGAAATTGAGGAGCAATGCAATAAAAACCAGCTGCAAGACAGCCATCTCATTCTTTACCAAGCTGCAAATCCGCTCAAGTCATTTGCTACTTGTCAAGATCTGCAACTGTCTTTCCATTACGCCATTTGCTTCTCCTTCCTCCGCTTTCCCCGATCTCACCATGAACGCCTCTCGATTCAACAGAACTTCATGACACCTCCGATATCATTTTGTGTATTTTATAAAAGTAGGCCAAGTCTTGCTTTCTTTGGTTTTGCTAGCCAGAATGGGATGGGATGCAAAACATTGGGAAGCTACTTACGCAATAGGCATTTAATTCTCTCATTTGTGATGCCAATTAAAATCTGACATGGAGAAAGAAGATACAAGGAAAAAAACACATTGCCAGCAAGATTCGATACTTTTACTTTTGCAAACAAAAACACTTACTCAGCCTTTGCTTTCACTACTGGCTTCCCTCTGTGAATCCCATGGTTGTGATAGAACAACGCATGATGATTTTAATGCTGATGGTAAGTGGAATGGTAGCGAAAGTAGCAGGAGGGAGAGAGCAGTGTGTTACGAGAAGCAACCATGAACACGCGATATTAAGCTTGATGGCGCAGCCAACGTTATGATATTTACACAGCAATTAGTCTCGACGTGCAACTTTGCTTTGAATACCATAATATTCTCCAACTCCCTGATGATATGATGATATTTGGCGGATACTTGTAGTATATTTACTGTGGTCGCGGAAAATGAAACGCTGTAAATTCGCAATCTGAATTTCCCTCCAAATTTCACCAGCTGACGTTACCACATTGCACTGCATTAGCAGAACCACACATACCATTATTTTTTTAAGTCATCCTTTATTATAGAATCCTGGCTGCTGCACCATAGTTATTGTAGCTACCCTAATTGTAGAAAACACAAATTTTCTAACTATCAACATCAACGAGAGTGATACTGCTCAGTTTCAGGATGCTTTCAGAGCAACAAAACTAAACTAGCTAACGAATGAATGGTGGTAGCAACACCCACATAGTTGAGCATATCATAACCATAATGAACGTATGGATTGCACTGATGATGTAAAGTTAAAAAGTTTTCATAATAATTCAAAGACGAAATTGCACCATTCTGTAACATTAAAAACGTTGTTGCAAAACAAACAAAATCGTCACGACCGTCATGCAACGCGTGCATCCTTGTTAAAATCTGCTACCCTCATTCATCCCTCCTCATCAAGCATTCAACTTGTGCCAGACACCAAACGAAAAATTACCACGAACTGGAAAACGAGACGAGCTGACGGGAAATCACTAAAAATAGCATCATAATAACTACAAAGTGCAAAAACCGAATAACACACTCAACCATAGCCCTTCCACGAAAATCCCATAATGTCAGCAATATAAAGTCGATATGCGTAATCAGTGTGAACTCACATACTTTATTAACTAACATCACATATCATGAGAGCTTTTAGAGGAGACAAAGTAAGTGAGCTGGTAATCATAATGACGGCATCCCTTTCAAAAGTGCTTTCACTCGTTACAAGTAGACAGGGACGATATGTGCGAAGCTTTTGATCAACCCAACCAGGTGTTTCCGTGGAGGCAGGGATACTGCTGATGGATGCTGAAGAGGATTAGTGAGTGTTTTCATAACACAAACACAAAATACCATCATCATCATTCCGCTTAAAGAGTGGGATTTTAGTGAGCTGGTTGGTTCTACAGATCATAAAACTAATGCATATACTTTAGTTTAACGATCACACCAACAAAATGTATATCGTATTCAGCATTGAGAACTATAAAGTAAGTGTCTATTTTGTTTTTTCAATTGGCCGTTTAACTAGTTCTTTAAACTACTCTTTGACAGATGCTGCAATCGAAAAGTAGTGCAACTTATAGAACCAGTTTAGAATTCGTCATGATCTGTGATTCTTGGGAAAGAACTAATGTCTCTCACATCTCCTCCGATTTCTAACGGGGAGAACAGGGAGAGGAAACAGTATCCAATTTAACAAATTTGAAGATGTAAACTAATTTTGAAACAGAGTTTGTCTAGCCAAAAAGTTAGTAATTTGAGAGGACTGAAAGAGAGAAGATTGTAATGAAAAAACAGAGAGAGCCAACATAGTGGCATGCATTTGTGAGTCAAGAGTAGATACCTATAAAGATTTAGTGAAAGCACATAAGGCAGGTCAACAAATTTAACGCGCCTTTACATAAGTTTACAAGTTTTTATTGAATCTCGTGAGGAAGAGGATAGAAGGGAATTTTATACGGTACAAAGGAAGCAGGGGGAAAAGAAAGACATTTTGGATAAAAAATGATATTGCTGACGATGAAATGTTTGCCCTCGTTTGACTTGGCATGGCTCCTGATATGCTTTCTTTTTTGCACTTCTCTCCTCCTTATTCTCACAGACAGAAGACGCGCGCTCCACAACCAAGAATAGAATGGGAATGATGATGCATAAAAGTCATCTAAAGATATGTGGCTCTGGCTCTGCTACCCAGAATGAGAAGCAGTATGTGAAGTCAATATTCGGGTTCGAAGCATATCTTTCTTTCTTGGGAGCGGAATAAAACGCAAAGGGAAAGGGACGAGGATCCCTAAGAAAACCAACTTGTCTTATAAATAAACCATAAGTGGATGAAGAAACCTCTATGTTAAGGCAATTCTGGCGAATGTGTGGAATCAAGCCTACATACAAAAATAAATGGTGCGCTTATAGCCATAGACTACATAACAAATGATAGTTTTTCATGGTACGAACGCGTTTTTAGAACTCTCGTGGCATCAGACTCAAAGAGGAGGAAGAGTAAAACACAATGAACTAGGGAGATGCTAAGGCAGCAGTTTGCTTTTTATTTCTCTCGAGCCAGATTTGCAAACGTTACGCAAAAGTAAAGCATGGGCAACACACACATCGAGTCTCTGACCAAAGTTAAGGAATTCTGCAAGCTCTTTTTCTCAAAACACGTGGAAGCTTAACGAGTGGAGACTCACTCACATGCTAAAGCTGAAGAAAGAAGAAGAGAGGCTCCAGCATAACCTGCTTTGTTTGGCAAAACGGCCTCACTCTTACTCCTTTCTTGACACTCTGTTCTCAAGAAGAATAAAGAAAATTTGCGCCAAAACTTTTCACATTCCCATCTTACTCATCACACTTTGCCTATTTCTTGATTTCTCCTCTCGCTGTAAATAAAGAGTTCTTTGGAAGAGCTTAAGATGAGCCCTTAGCAATTTCAATAATAACTAAAGCAATGTTGAGTTACAAAACATTTTCGAATCGTGTTCTATTAGCACCAACACAGAACCCACTTTGCCACAGGTAGAAACTTGATGATGTGAGGAGGATAAGCGGAGGAGTGGAATGAAAGAGAAGCCTTTTTAAAAGTTTTTTTGTGGCGTTAACATGGCCCACGATAGACTCAAGTTAACTCCATGCATCTGAATATACATTAATTCAGCAACAAAATTCCTTGCTGAGACGACGGAATGAGCTAAACTGTCCGCTTTTCCTTTTTGCTTTCAGCAAATGATGGAGTAGTACAAAAAGGAGGAGAGGCAGAAGTGAAAAAACCTTGAAATAGTTCGTTAAAGGGTTGCCAACCAACTTGCTAAGCATAGGTAGGCATCGCAATACATACATTCCTCAACAGGTATACTATATAGGTTTATTGTTGTTCCATACGTTTATCCAGAAATTAACTTGTGCTTTTGCCAACTTACCACATTACTCCAGCAAGAGGAACAACACACCGCGTCAAGCTTGAAAGTAACATCCGAACCGCACAAGGGAGACC
>LJIJ01000454.1:0-115141 GCA_001718145.1 Orchesella cincta
ACTATGTAGGAAACCAGCAATTGATTTGTTTGCTACACATCAAACTAACAAGGTAGATCGCTTCGTGTCTTGGTTTCCAGATCCAGAATGCGAAGCGGTAGATGCTTTCTCGATTTCCTGGAACGAGTTCTTTTACGCATTTCCTCCTTTTAGCTTAATTCCTCGGGTTCTTAAGAAAATTATAGATGATAAAGCGAAAGGTATACTGGTGGTTCCTCATTGGAGTACTCAAGCATGGTTCCCACTATTTTCTAGTTTAATTGATTCTGAGAAAGTAATTTTAAAGAAAGGATCATTTACTCTTACTTATCCTTTTAATAATAGGATACACCCACTTCAAAACTCAATGTCAATGCTAGCAGCTGTAATTACGGGTCAAAAATAAACTTTTCTGAAAATGTTAAGAAGATTCTTCATGCATCATGCTCGTCTGGAACTTGGAAGCAGTACCAATCAGTTTATAATAGTTTTACAAAATTTTGTGAAAGTGTAAACCAGAATCCACTTCAACCAAATATTGAAACAATTTTACAATATTTAACTCATTTATTTGACACGGGGAAAGGTTACATCTCAATTAATTCAGCTCGTTCCGCACTGTCGACTCTGCTGGGCCCAGTGGAAGGAAATACAATTGGGAATAATCCCATTGTTGTTAGATTCTTAAAAGGAGTAAGCAGGTTGCGTCCTCCGACCCCAAAATACAAAACAACCTGGGACTCTGATATAGTTCTTAACTTTATTGACAAAAGTGAAAGCAATGAGAACCTTTCACTTACTCAATTGACTTTGAAACTTGTAGCTCTCATGCTTTTATGCTCTGGGCACAGAATTCAAACACTAAATAATATTAAGCTTCATGAAATTAAAGAAAATGGAGATGAATTGGTAATTAACATTGAGAATAGGCTTAAAACTTCAAAGGCTGGTGTAGGAACAACAATTAGATTTCGACTTTTCCATAACAGGAAGCTATGTGTGGTTACCTGCTTAAAGTATTACATAGAAAAAACCAAAGCGCTGAGACAATCTGAATACTTACTCGTTCAATGCAAAGCTCCACATCAAAGGGCGTCGTGTCAAACTATTAGTCGATGGGCAAAAGAAACGTTAATTTTAGCTGGGGTGAACACTGAGATTTTTTCTGCTCACAGCTATCGGCATGCCTCAACTTCTAAGGCTGCTCAGTTAGGAGTATCACTAGATACAATATACAAATCAGCGGGGTGGTCGGAACACTCTCGCGTATTTCAAAAATTTTACAATCGTCCAATGTGCTCTGAAACGGGTTATAGTAACGCAATTTTAACTAGGAAGCCCCTAGAAGTGGGATCTGGTAACAATTGACGAGCCCCGGCGAATAATGTGGTGTGAAATTTCGTTGCTCAAAGTAACAATAATTTTTTGAAAAATATAGTTTCAAAACAGGATTATTGAAAAGTAACTCTAGAGCAATAATTTTACAAATTCAGTTGCGACATCCGGAGATAACTCTTTGTATACTTCCAATGTTAATTTAACGGTATCTTTAACAAAAATGGAGCTCAACAACGGCGCTTTCATATCAGCAGCAAAGTTTGTAAGTATGAACATCCAGCGTAAAAGGCCAATTCACGTTAATGACTGGAGGGATGTTAAAGCTAAAACGTTAAGAAATAGTGGTCAGCCGTATCAGTCTCGAGATGGAACGCATCGAGATGGAAAACACCTACCTTCTAACGTAAATCTAACAAATGCACTCTCCAACTGTAAAACATACGCTTGCTTTGGTTGCTGCTTACGTTAATTAGATGACATGAATGCAATTAGGATAAGGTTTGTGGTGGGCGCTGCGATTTAGACGGTTGCAAAGTTGATGGGGAGACAAAGAGCACCTTGTTCACGAAGTACTACGAAATGGCCAACTTAGAGCTTCAGCATACTTACCTCGCTAGCAATATGCAACGTTTCCAGCAAGGAAATAGAAATCGATGCCGGTGAAATACAGAACATACCCTAAATAGAGTTAAAAAACGTACATTAAGTAGTAAAAATATACAATTGCGTTTAAAGGTACTTTTTGCCAGTCGGTGGCGAAAGATTTGAGTGCTGCCAGAAGACATTCTTGAATGTTTATCGAGTGACCGCCCGTGTTATCGATACTTTGAACAGAAAAATGCTAGGAGGAGATATATGTATACGTGATGGGCGCGGAAAACATCACAACAGACCCAGAAAAAACAGCCAAGAACTGAAACAGGAAATGTTGGAGCACATTCAAAGTTATCCGACTTACGAGACACATTACGCCAGAGAATCGCACGGTCCAGTGTATTTAAGTTCGGAATTGAGTGTCACAAAAATGTTTCAACAGTTTTGCGCCGAGCGACCTGCCAACCCAGAGTACTTAAAGAAAATGGGACTGTACAGTAATATCTTTCGGAAAACGGGTCTCAAAATAGGTCAGCCAAAATCAGATACCTGTAAAACGTGTGACCTTATACGAGTTAAACTAAGTACTGCTCGGATTGATGATAAAGCTCCAATTGAAGCGGAGCAGCAACTACACCATTCTCGGGCCGAAGCTGCTTATGCTGCGTTGCGAGAGGATGCGCAAAGGAGTCGAGATAACCCAGCATATGTAACAATCTGCGTAGATATGGAGCAAGTGAGCTTTATGACATTTTAAAATCTAAAATATTTACGTATGTTGAATAACAATGCGAATTACTACAGACGCTATTCTCACCAAAATTAACACATGGAGAGATGTTCTATCTTCGCCAGTTTGCCAGCATAAATTATTGCATTTACTACGCTGCAACTGAAACCGCCAACATGATATTTTGGAATGAAACTGATGCCCATCGGGGAGTTGATGAGGTGGCTTCTGTCATTATCAAGAGTCTGTTGGATAAGTTTCGCCAATTAGAACCTGGCCAAGAACGTACTCTCGTTTGCTGGTCTGACCGCTGCAAAGGTCAAACCAACAATTGGCCTTTTGTTTGCTCTCTACTGTATTTAGTGTCTCGGAATATTTTTACACGGGTGGAGCAGAAATTTTTAGTCAGTGGCCATTCCTTCTTGCCTTGTGACAGGTTGTTCGGCCTCATCGAACTTCGAAAACAGGATTGCAAAGTTATCATACCCGATGAATGGTGCGATGTCATTCTGTCGGCTCAACCGTCAAAGCCTTTTCAGGTCACGCGGGTAGTACAGGAAAACATATGGAATGTTAAACAAGCTTTTGATGCAATCAAAAAACCTCAAAATCTAAAAGTTACGGAAATGGCGTGGCTACGTTTTGATTGTCACAGTCCGGAGGAGATTTGTATCCGTTCAAATCATACAGAAAACGCAGAGTGGATTAGTCATGCCTTCAGCGCTCCGTATCAAGTCGGTGTTCGTCACGCAAGGCGTATCAGATTTTCATTAGCAGCCATGAATGACATACGTCTTGAGAGAAAGTACTTCGTTCCAATACCATTGTCACATGAGAAGCTTAGCGATATTAGAAAAATGATCCCATATCTTGAGGGTGAGGGTAAAGCCTTCTTTTTAAATTTGGTAGCGGAGAATGATGAGGACGGAGATAGAGATGCTATTTTTGATGAGGTTTAATTTGTTTGCATGTCATTTTTAGCTGCGTGTTCTACTTTTAATTTCGTTTGCAAGTGTTTGGTTGAATAAAAAGTTTGTGAATTAGAATTTGAAATAAGCTTCCGTGAAATTAATTTATAAGCATGGTTTCATCTAATAATACAATATATTAGTAGACTTTCACTTTTCTAATGAGAACTGCTAAATAAAACAGTTAACTTTTAATGTTGTAACTTTACGGACACCTTATCCAACCGACAGCAACGACTGATTTCAAAAGTTACTACAGATACTTAAAGATTTTTTTTAAAAATTTCTTCACAACAATTATTTTAAGTTTATTCTTTGCTATGCGTGTGCTTTGATCTCCTGTATCTCTTGTACATACTACCAGTACAGTACCAGTCATTGAGAATGGGGAAAAATTGCTGCCTAGAATGCAAATGGAAATATGGAACCAATTTTCCAAATGTGGATAACCACTTCAAAGTGATGTCTGTGCTCGAAAACTAAATATGCAGTCTGTAAAATTTACTATTTGTTTGTGCGAGCGTAACACTGCCTCAGAACGCAATAAATAAATCTGTATCTTCCAGTGCTTAATTCAAACTGCCATCGATTAGGCAAGACTCTTGCCGCAAGAGCTAAGTTAATACATTTTAAACACAAATATATTTTGCTGCGAGCGTTATCGCATTTTATACATATTTCAGGATATTTTGTATCTTATTTTAGTTTTAATTAAATTTGCACACAAAACAATCTTGCTGAGGTCATATAATTTTTCCTTCAATATGTGACTTCCCTCCCAGCTATGACCTCCATTTTATCACAAAAATCTAAACTAAGAAAACGAAAACCATCGAATGTAAACCGTTCCATGTTATCTATCCTAAAAATCCCAGCTATCAGTATGAAAAAGTGAGCAAGGGTTGTTACATAATATTTATAGCAAATTCTCGATGGAAAAGGAAAAAAGATGATATGAGTAAGATGCCTGGTATACTACAGATACATATACATGTAACTAGAGCTAGGATAGCATATCAAGAAAAATTCAATTCAGCAATCTGATCAAATCTGCAGAGCAAGCAAATTTTACCACAGATGTAACCATTGTAAATGTATGTGACTTTGTGCAAGGAAAATGAATTTTGAACCATGGCGAACTACAGTTATTGAAGTCATGAAAAGGAGTATGGATTGCGGTTTTGTGACGAAGCGTTTAACAAACGAAGCATACTATCGCTGCCACCATACGAACTAATTTGCAACACAAATAACTGAATACAATTCTGTGACGAATTCACTCACGAATTCGGAGACTGTGAAGACTACTTCTGATTTTCACCGTTTGTTAATATAATTGCCAGTCTAATATAGTGGAATGGAGCCCTTTATAATATGTATCTCATTAGGTTAGAGAAACAGCACAAATCTGAATGCAGATATCTGGATATATATCTTCCTTGGAACTCAAAGCTAAACCGCTTATACTGTATATGCTACAAAAACTTGAACGCGAATATCTTTGACCTTAGTCGTGTTTCAAAGT
Organism: Orchesella cincta; assembly: GCA_001718145.1. Lineage (NCBI taxonomy): Eukaryota > Metazoa > Arthropoda > Collembola > Entomobryomorpha > Orchesellidae > Orchesella > Orchesella cincta. Next base: position 5,135 of record LJIJ01000454.1, read on the forward strand.
AGAAAAGAAGTTTCAGGAAAGCTGGGCCACGGCTCTACATTTAATATTCATCTGACTGTACAGCACATTTCATCTGCCTTTATTTGGAGAAATGCTAAAGTCGCTGTGAATCTCAAGTGGAGCAGGAAAATAGAAATGCTTCCAGACAACAACCATCACATTCTATACATTCAATCACATACACCATTGGGCAATTTAGTTCAATTGTTTCTCTTACTGTCACTTGAAAGAAATTTGTGCACAAGGAGAAAGTTCATATTCATGCTTTACATTACGATTCGTTGCGTCTGTAATAATAAATTGAGTGGGCTGTGTAATATAAAGTGTACAATAGGGTTTTAGCAAAAAAGCACTTTCAAGCAATGGCACTAGTCCAGCGGAAAAACAAAGGAATGTAATTTGAGTGCTGCTGCTTCAACATTTCAAGCTACACACGCCCTTTTGATTTATCATACCATATCACCTTCTCTAGTCATCACGAAGATTCTACTTCCGAATGGAAGAGTAAGAGAGCAGTCAAAGAATAAGCAAAGATTTAAGGAGAATGGGCATGGAAATGGAGACTTCGCACTACACTGCGGAGAAACTAAATGAGCTCTAGAACATAAAGAATGACCAAGAGATTTGCTCCGGGTTTCGTTCATTTCATCTGTCGACGAGTTTCTATGATTGTAGCTTAATATTATTAGATGTATCATCTAATATGTTTCGACTGCAGTAGACCAGCGCAGTGGTATCATATACAGTCTGAAATTTCATTCAGAAGTACTCCATATTCTGAGCAGGAATTCGACAAGGAGCTAAATTTATCCAGGCAATTCTTAGAATCAATACCCCGATGAGCGTTTTCATTTAGAGAAAACGCGTTTACCCAATTTTTTCGACGTAAACAACGTAATAAGGTCAGGTCAACAATGAACAAAATGGAATTGACATTTGATTGACAACGACTGCTGGTTGATTCAAAATTTAAGATCTATTTAGTACTGCGAGTGTTTTTGAAGAAATTCTAATTTTCATTGGTAGCAGTTCATCTTATCCGTCAACTGTTTTCAATGCATTGTATATTGTTCTTAAGTATAATGACTTGAAGGAGCGCTTCAAAAGTAGCTACTTTCACTTGACTTCATCCAAAGAAGGCTGGGAGAAAGGTATAGCACAACCAATAGCTAATTGTGATTTGCATACTAACAATAAGACTAGTTCTTAATAATTCCAAAATATTCAAAATTCAATGCATTCCTAACAAGTTTTGTTACATTTGCGAGAATCGACAAACAACGTGAATGCGTATGCACGCATGAACGAGCAAGTGATATCCTAACATTATTAAGATTCCATAGAATTAGATAAACTATAGACGATCCTTCAGCACTTTCGATTTTCATTGTTCAATATACAGGCACTTTTCTAATGAAGATCAGTAACAAAAATACATCTTTATAGTAATATTAAGTACTAAACTACTTTACTGTTGCGTCCCGTGAAATGTATTCTAGTCTACGGATGTGCATATGTATTATGGCATAAAATATTGGCTAGCTATAAAGGTATTTGGATTTCGTTTTATAACAATTCCGGTACTTGGTCTAAAATTAATGGCCTACGATACTTTTACTTGCGCCCAAAACGCTTAACCGTTCCTCACGCTAAGCACTCTGATGCTGAAACAGTCAACGCATCTACAGTATTTGGTTGGGCGCCCAACTCGTAACTCGTATCGTAAAATGAAAAAGGTTACAACTTGCAGCAGTGGATTGGAGAAATTCAGCTACATTCATATATGAAGGCAATAAAAACTGAGACAGACCAGGACCAAAATTATGAAGGATATAAAAGACTGGAATAACAATCCAGAGCCACCATATTGCCACCATTACATCACAAACATCTTCGCTTCTGTAACAGATCATAATAATATGGTGATGAAACAAAAGGGAAACATAGACGGACAGAGTCCAACATGTGCTTCCTTGTGTCTGGCTATAGCTGAAGACTAGGTATAAAAAATAAAAATTGATTCCGAACTTGTTTCTGCTGCTGAAGTTTTACTTATGTGGATTGCAGTACCTAACTTGGTGTCATTCAAGACAGTCCCGAATTCACTGCGACTTTCAATGAAAGTTTGTTGTAAAAGCTATTCATTGCCTTGTTGTAAGTATGTGACAGAGTCGCGTGGATGCTTTAGTAGGTTACGCAACAGACGGACAGTGATGCTTGCATTATACCATCTCATTTCAATGCTTCTCATGGAACGTCACAAAAGTCTGGAAAAAAATTCATGCTCATCCACAATCTACACTCTTTCTCCATTTTAATTCAATATTTTCACCTTATTACGTAGAGTTGAGTATCTCATCAAATAAATATAGAGTTCGTTGAAAAAGTTTTAAGAACTGCTTTCTTTTCCAATAAATTCGCTCCATGAACTCATTGCTAGTAGAAGTTATGAGACCCAAACATAGTATACCTTATACCTATTACAAGTCATGCTTCAGGCAGCAGCAGTCCAGCAATTGTGGGTTCAATGGAAGCTGTTGCTTAAAATTTTTTTTACGACACTACTTTTTACAAAAACCAAACTTTCTTTTCAGACTGAATGAGGAGGATGAGGTATAAAAAGTTCCTTTTTTCTTCATGTTTTTATCCTTGCTTTATTCAGTCTGAATACTAAAATGAAGTTGACAAAAAACATTTGCCATTTTTTACAGCTAGTCTTGCATACTTGACTTTAAGTAGAGACAGTATTTGATACAACCAGATGTGTTATTTACATCGAAACTGCAAATTCATACTTGATAAAAAGATCAACACTATTTACCAAGACGTCAGCTCATGCTCATTCAAATGTTTTTGCATTTGAACCATTGATGGGTAAAAATCCATCGCTCATAAGAAATGTAAATATATACATAAATTGTAGACCCGAGAGATAAATTATGCAATACTGAAGATTGTTCCAAGATTGAACACTGTTTGAACAAAAATATGTTGCAACCGCATCAACTTGTGATGCGGAGTAAACGACACTTTCTCCAAAGATCTATGTAGGAGAGCTTAAAGTTTGTGAAACTTTTATTTCAGGTTACATCTATAACATCCTTTCATTTCTGTTGTAAGTTGTTTGCATTTGTTGATGTTGAAATGCAGTAATATGAATACATCTAGCTGATGACTGTCTGTTTCCGATACTATATACATATGCTAAAGATCTTTTCGTCCCAAAAACCTTATACGGCATCTTCAGAATAATTTACTTTGCTTTAGATAATCTGTATTCCGTGTAGTAAAGTAAAAGCGGGTAAGCGGATGTACCTGTTTAGGAAAGACTTCAATTTATTGAGAGTATTACTTGGTGAAAAGGTAGAAACCATAAAAGTGCAGAACAGAAAGCAGCTTTAATGAGATCCTCAACAAATGGATACGAAAGGAAATCCAAAACTTGTTGGTTTGTAAGGCGTATCGTATAAAATCTTGCATCTTTTTCTTCACCAACTGTTTCTCCACTTTCATTTAAATCCCCCCAACCTAACCTACGAATTTGAGTATTCTCTCTTCCACGTAGTTTAGTATCATTCAATCTGTTGGCAAAACAGAAAATATACAAAAACATTTATCCGACTTTCCCCTGCATCCTACGCTTACAACAGTTTAAGTACTACAGATCTCAAGGCAATTTGAAACCGAAAGCCTGCTGCACTCCATCATGTAAGATTGAAGAAAGCACTTTCACCACATCCTTTTCAGCAACGTAGTTAAACAGCCCACCGGCAATGCAATGAAATACAAACAATCCAGCTCAACCTGAGTAGCGTTTTTTGGGCATCTTTCCTAAACTTTGCATTATACGAATTGGCGATTTATATTTGGTTCACTATATATTTCTGTTCTGTGTTTTACATATACAATAATTCTATGGTACCGTTTTCCATTTCCATTTGTCCTTGAGTTAATATACAAGACTTTATCTAGTCAAGATAGAATCTTTAAAACTACTTTAGGGACTGTTGTTCTATATATGATGCTGTTAAAATATGCAAGCTGCAACTGGCTTCACTGTACACTTTTTCCTAAAATGCTGATTTTTTTGTCTGCTAGCCAGTGATAGTTTCAACTATGAAGTCACCACTGTTCCCATTTTCTTTTGTTCTAATAAAGAAGATTTCAGAAATCCGAGATCCTTTACCTTTGCATAATATGAGGAGCAAACATGCAAGTTTCTACTAGATGAAATGACATGGAAATCCGGAAAATACACAATCCCAGAGACGTATTAAAGCTTGGAGCAAATGTAGACTCAATTAGGATTTAGGATTGTAAATCTCTGTATATCTTCTTTGAGAAAATCAAATTTAAAGGCAAATTAGAAGACTCTAATACAATGTAAGATGCTCAACTACTTACATGTCTTACAACGTAGTCAAAGAAAAAAGGAGCTGCCAGCTGCCTTTTTCTTTTGAAAACAAAGGCATAATAGAATGAAAACAAATCCGAGTATAAGATGACCTCAGGGCAATTAAATGAAGAAGGCTGCTCCCTTCCAATGTACAGCAGAGAAAATGAAGTGGATGGGTCTAAAGCTTTTTAATTTCAACTGTTGTTAGCTTTGGAAAGGCGGGACAGAGCCCAAGAGAAAGTCAGAAGATTGGATGGTCGTCAACAAGAAAGCTCTTCTTACTGAAAAGTTGTTGGTAATAAGATTGCCATTATTATCATTGCCAAATAGCATGAACCCCTCCAAAATACGTTTGTTTGTGTAGAAAAGCGTTGTCTAGCATGCCCAGCTGTAGGAATATTTGCTTTATAGTAGCTTCTGAAAGTCAAATTGCAAGTTTGTAACCAGCCAAAGCTGCGGGTACTGCTTCATACTTCAAGTACGTTCATACAATACATTGTAAAAATCCTCTATAGAGACTCTATGTACAATCTCAAAGGATGCATTGTGGAAATGATGGTATAATATACTTACTGAAGGTAATATTGCACACCATTTCCTCTCTCACTTTAATACTAGTCTCAAATTTATTTCAAGGAAAAGGAAAACTGTGTTCATGTATGGCTCTCACGATAGAAGAAATAAAAGTGTCACTGAATCTATAATACCCGAAAGGATGCAACACGATATATAGCCCTGCGAATCCTCCAGCTAGTGCCAGAATTACTCAATAAAAGTTACATTGCCTTATTGCTTGGAACTTTAGTTGATGATATGGTATGGTTAACAATAAATGTACACATATAATAATCATAAACAACAATAACGACCACATGTATGAATTTTCATAAAAGCAACCCACATCGGGCAAGCCATGATCATGTCTTTGCAATAAAGTTGAAGGTCATGAATAGCATCATTTGTGTAGAGTTAGATGAATAATTGCAGGGGATCACCATAAAAATAATGGCTGTAAATATAATTCGCGAAATGATAGTTTTCCATCATAAAAACATCATCGGTGCTCATACCAAAAGAGTAGTAGTACATGTTATGTTATATTAAAAAGAATCAGCAAAAACTATATATCATTATTATATGTATAGAGTGTACCAGTTGCAATTTCCGCTACATAACTTCTTATTAGGCGACTGTTACAATGCTATAATAATTGTAACTTTAAACAACTTACAGTACAAGTCTTCACGTTTCTATGTTATTATTATGTTCAACTAGCCAAGGCGGTTATTTTTACATTATTAGCTTTACACTTTAGAGAAGCACATTCATTTTCATGTGAATTAACCACCAGTCGATGTTATACGATGACTTGTCTACGACTGGTGCGATTCAAATATAAAAACGTCTTCAATATCATTGCCTCACATTTTCCTTCTTATTAGAAAAGTATGTGTTCACACTTTACACGAAGCCATGAGTCCACAGGGCAAAGATGGCACTCAATTTTTACTTTTGTGATTACTGATTTTCCCACATACCATGTTTCCGGAACAAGGCTTTGCATGTCCTTGTTTTACTTTGTACTTGCAAGGCTTTCTACTTTGAACAAAACTGATGGAACATTTCAAAAGCTAGCTAGATCGACAAAACAAGACGCGTCCCTCAGCAGCCAGTCACACAAGCTACATATACGATACTATTTTCTTTTCAACTATTGCTTATTTCTATAATCATGCGAGTGCAAGAAGCAAAGTCATTTTTAAATGAATTACTAAATCTTCACTTACCTTGATTCTTTCCCATGCTATTTCTAACGCCGCCTCCAGCGGTTACAGTGGAAGATCCACGCAAAGGGCTCGAATTGCGGGATCTTGAACGAGATCGAGATGTCGAGTTTCTTGGTCTACGAACAGTTGAAGTGGTTGTTGATGAGGTAGCAGACGATGATGATGCCTCATTGCCGACAGAATTACTAATGACACCGTTGGCACTACCACCAGCATTCGCAATACTGGAATTTGTCAAATGTGGAAATCCTGAGGGATAACTAGCAGACGATCGCACGACACAGCCTTGATGATATTTGGAAGTTGGTGTTGTTGGAGATGCGGGCACTGAAACAGAAGAGGATATTAAAGAGCTTCTACTCCCGTACCCGCTCGGACCTGTGGTACTGACAGACGACCTTCGCCCTCCGGAAGGAGAAGGGATTCGGCTACGTGCTGGACTGCTTGGGCTCAGTAACCGGCGATTTAGATCGTCATCTGAATAATAAAACGTAATGGGGTCCAATAAAAACTAGTTGATCACAGACTCCTCTATCCAGTAGGTATAAGAAACTACATACATTCGAAATTGCAGAACTCCATAATAATAATATCAGTGGTATGTATTTCACTTATTAGTTCCCAAAATTGATATTTATGTAAACGTAAAAAATGGCTAGAATGTTTTTGTCACACTTATAATCACAATTTCACGTATTGAAGTATTCTAAGCCTATAACAACCCACTATTGAATTTATACAATAAAACTTGTGTTAAGGACTCATTCACTTACTCACGAAGAGTACGTTGTCAAATTGTATTGGTATTGGGAATAGCCTAGTAGCATTATCTCTTGGGTAAGTTGTACCTTTCTACAGTACTGTAGTTAGTAATTTACAATATCAGCGAAATTTAATCATCTAATTATAAAATGAATGCTTTCCAAAGAACCAATACTGTTAAAATGAACAACCATCATGTTAATCCATCATGCATGTATATATATGCTTACTTTGTACTTGGAATTTACTGCTTCTGTACTATGAAAAGTTAGTGTAGTGTTAGAGTTAGGTGTAGTAAGTAGTAATCCCAGGATAATAATAAAAGAATGACAACCGGCTACAAACAAACATCATTATCCGTAAAGTTACAAACGAGATAATTTATAAAACTGTTGCGCTGTGAGCAAGTACGCTGTTGTTGTGAGCCCATAACTTAATTTGTTTCAATAAGATTCTCCTTACATCTTGTACATGATATCCTACTGTTCTTGTTTTTCATTCTTCTTATTTTTATATAATTAGTTTGGATTATTGTTTCTATACATTGCAAGAAACTTCATTGCTATAAATAAAACTTTGGAAAGATAAGTAATTGAATTAAATGGTGTAAATTATAAATGCAATTTCATAATGAGAAAGTATTTTTGCAACAGCACTGCACCTCCACGCTACACGATGAAGAATAATGTCTATAGAGGTTACCACGGGCAGAGATTTATGGATAAACCAACTCCATTGAATAAACATATTTTAGTAGTGCTAGGGGTATGGAAGCAATTCGCTGCAGTTAAAATCTTCAATTGTTCGAAAAGTTTGTGTATGTATAGGACAGAGACGAAAACATTTTCTGACAGGAAACACTTCTTGTAAATGAAACTGTTTAGGATGGAGTTTACTACTCCAACTAAATAAAACTATTGAAAATGATTTAATCAGAGATATTTAATTGACTTTTCCTCCTTTCTTCCTTTAACCCCATTTTCCATTATTCTTTAGCACTATGATCTCAGTAGACAGTTGTGGTTCTGAAATCCAAGAATTTCACAAAACCTGCATGCATATTATTTTGTGTATAAGTAAGTCTACCGTTTTTATATGTATCTGCAATGTTCACGAATGATAACATCGAATCACTTTATATTAAAAGTAGTGGTGCAACTGCCAGTAATTTCAGAAAATGAACAAAGTGAGCAGAACAAACCCATGCGATGAAATAATTATTCATGCTAATTAAAACATATTATTATTCGCATGCACCCAGCGACTAAGACCTTGCCCATGATTCTAGTCCGGAGGTTTATAGTCTTTTCCAACAAGTGCTCCTACTTTCATCGTTCAGCTAACATATAGCTTTCATATCGTTTCCAGCATTCGTATCACATCGAGTATTAAACACAACGCTTCGTTCCACTTTTAATCGTCGTGGAGTATTCCGCAAGTATAACGTACATAATGGTAAGTGGCTTTTAATGATCAGTTAGTATTCTGTGCGCTGACAATTGCACTCATTTGGTGACCTTGTGGTGTCCTCTGATGAAGTAATATATACGGTTAGTGTATAAAATACTCGATAATATCCATGTAGTAAATGTAATAACATGCTTTTGTTTGTAGTTTTATCGGATTATAGAGTATTACCTTTATTACTTCTACCAGAAACGTGATATTTTCAGCATTCTGAGACAAACTGTGAACACTTACATTACCTTTTATGCATCTCTTGTTTCGATAGTTAAGCAGATGAACTGATGAATACATAAGCGTAGTTTCTGGGAAAAGCTTCTCAAAGCGGATGAATACAAAAGCGCATTACGTTTGACGTTTTCAGAATATGAGTATATAGCAAAATTGGGAAACCTTCTCTCGCAACAGCATTCGATTATACTGTTAGGATTAGAATACAACGTCGAAAAAGTTTACTTGAGCTTGAGTACTTAACTACAAAACATTTGAAGTCGCATCATGTAAAATATATATATTGATTGATATTATATATCGTTTGCAAAGGGCTACAAACTTTACAATACTTTATAATAACGATTGGACAATTTCTTAGGTGAACGCTGAAAGGTTCGGAAAACAAAATGTATTACATTGTATTAATTAACGAAAGGTAAGTGCTGTATTGGAGAGGATGTATTCGTTTTTAGTGCTTGTTTGTAGGTACTAATTTGCATATTCATGAACCAACTTCTTCTGGCCACAATGTCCCATAATTCTTTATAAAACTTGATAGCTCTTCTTGAGATTTTACTTCCGGATCTGAATTTGAATAATAAAATCCAAGTAGTGGGAATCTATTCTGCCTTGTGACTCTTTTGATACAACGAACATTTATAAGCCTCTAGTTTTCGGAACAGGAAATCCTCTTTCAAGTCTCCTCTGCTTATTATTGGCAGCAAAACGCTTATGCAAGCAAAAGCTACCTAAATGGCTCCAAAACATATAGAATGATAAACTACAATCGCAACAACATCACAGGGAATAAAAGAGCCTAAATATATGGAACGACATGGTCTTGTTTGGCTCAAACAACAATAAGCATACAAATGCCTTAGTTGATTGTTTGGATTACAATTGCAAGTCCTTTGCTACAATTTCCACCAAAGTCTCGCATACGGAAAGCCTCAAAAGAAAAATATATTCTATTAGGGTCACGACAAGGGATTTACACTTAAATGAGAAAGTTGGATGAAGAAATGACATAGATATGACCACCATCGTAGACCCATTATGACATGGTATTATCAAAATTGCTGTATTCATCCAAGAAACTTTGTTATATCTTCCATTAAGTTTATGAAGTGAACTCTACACAGTTACAAAAGATTCTCGACTTTGACATGGGTGCATAATATGTATTCTAAAACTTTATATAAGTTTTTAGAAAGTCTCGCTTTTAGGTTATCATTACACCATGAAATACGTTTTCGAAAGAGTAAAAGTACAAATGCAAAGTAATTGTTAGGCATACATGTTAGGTATAGGTAATGCAAAATAATTCTTTCCCTTCTCACATGACGGGAAGAACATTTACACTCGGCACATGATAATGTTAAATTATATGTGGCCCCAAGTTCTACGAAAACTCAAAATAATGTACTCCAACTGCATAGTTTGACTTTTTATAAGGTCACTTTGTGGAACGAACAATCACACAATACGTGTATAAAAAGGGTCTGCCTGCTGCATTACTACTTTTAGTGACATTAACACACACTTAAACATGGGCATATACAATATTGACGAGGCAATTAAATATAACTTTAGTTTCATACCGCTTTCTCTTTAATGCCTTCGAGATTTGCAGAAAGGCGTTAACAAAATATGGCGTGTCGTGTGGTATTCAGAAGGTACGAATAGCTATTCACGGAAACTTCATTAACAACATGAAAGAACACCCCGTTATAGTTCAGCTATACAGACTCAAATGTGAAGGTAAAATACTTCAAGAGAAAGTCTCTCTTTCATCATTTGCGATTGGTGAAGTAAACATGTTGTTTACACGACTTAGCTAAAATTAGTGAAAATGATTATGATATATATTTTTGTTGAAATCTTACTTGGGTAACTTCCAATAGAACTGGAAAGGAATAATGGAGGAAGACGATTCCGATTTCCAGCACCCAAACTGGGGTTAAGACGTTGGTTCCGACTCATGGTTGTCACTGTGATATCTGTTGCTCCTGGCTTTCCTCTCTCGTTGACCCTACTGACGACAATTTGAATCTGAAACGTTGGGCAAATTCCAAAAGTTAAGTCAACAGTGGTATACAGATACTAAGCTGGGAGTTTTATATTTTTATCAATCTTTTACATTCTTAGAACTGATATCCATAAGATAATGAGCTCCATTGGGGGTACCACGTATTGTATGTAAGTACGCAAGTAAAAGCTAGAACCCAGGCATTCGTGAAACACATCCGTAAACTTCCACTGGATATGCAAGAATGGCTGAATAGGCTCATGAAGAAGTTTCCTGAACTTTTAGTTATTTATAAGCAACAAAAACCTATTTTAATACGTAAAGTCAACGTCAAGCATGTCTCCCAATTTACGAAAGGACAAATTGAAACCAAGAAACTACTTTATTAGTTTGATGCATGTCATATATTAGATGAACCCTCAATATTTCCCTTTACATCATATGAATCCAAGTATGTCTACAAAAACTGTGACTATATAATCATAAAAATTGAAAATAGAACTGATATAATCACCAACCGATCCTATCTTCGTTACATGTCAAGTTGACAGAGGAAACATGAGAACGGCTAGATAGAGTTATGAATCCTTACTTATGTTACCTATCTACACGCCTCCGTACACACATTTTCTATATGTACAAGCTTAGATATAGATAAAAGCTACTTTCTACTTTCGTTTGATTTCATTTTCTCGGAAAGAGGCAACTTTTATTCGAACCGAAACGAAGGTATTAAGTGTACCACGAGAGTAGTTTTTTAATACGTATGTTTATCTAAGAATGCTTTGGAATTAGTTGTAATTATTAATAATTACATTATTTAGTTTAAGGTAAGCATGCATCCAATCAATCAGGAAAGTTTTATTTCATGTACTTTACGTGGTCCCCATTCAAATGCTACAATTTGTATTATTATAGTAAAGACTGACGTACCTGATCAGATTCTGGAATCAAGAGATGCGAAATGCAAGTATTGTTCATTTTGTTTACTTGTTAAATATATATCCAAAAATAAGCGAAAGAGAATTTCCTTTCGGTGGTCAGAACACTTTTTCCAAGAAAGAATTTAGCTTCAACTAATTAGGAAATAAGAGTGAACAACTTTCTTCTGAAATGACATGACAAATCCAGGTGTACACAAATTCAGACAAGAAAAAATAAGTTTTATTCTTGAACTATATATATAGGCACATATTTATTCTTTGTCAGGCAGTAATTTTTATTACAAAGCTGTATTGTTTTATGTCGTCATATATTAAAGTTGGCATTGGTAAAGTCTATTGCTCGGCGGAGCAATGAATGTTAAGACTTTCTTTCATTCTATCCTCATCTGATCCAATAGTACAAGTATAAATCGGAAAGTACCTCCAGGTAGGAAGGGCATTGTAATGTTTCCTTATGCAATTTATGCTAGCTGACGTTATGGGTTATTATTGTCTTTGGATTCCTCCCTTCTGAATTGTTATCTATACAGGTGTAGTCAGTCTTTTTCGTTTCTTGTCATCTTTCTTGGCTTGCTCACTTTCCCGGAACCACCAACCGTACTGTTTGGAAACACGACACCAAACTCTTCCAACGCATATCATATAAACTAATCCCCTTATTATTATAATAGCAAAACACAACACATCTCATCGGTTATGATGTACGTGCTTTCCTTGCTATTGTGTTTGCGTAGGTCCTCGTTACACTCATGCATGAAAAATTGTGTTGTTTTACTGATTGTCTCGTCAATGGAAAAAGGTTTGTTGAAAAGGTATATTTAGACTTTCCCCGATGCGTCACTAGTCACTATACTTTGATGGATTGTATATACATATGCTACAGTTACAACCAAGCGATACGTTGTAATAGTAGCTGTAGATAAACTAGAATTCTTGCAGGCATATTATCAGAACAGGTTGTTGGTAAACTTAACTTGGCCCTTTGTGTTTAATGTAAAGGTTTTTGCTTCAAACTAAACAAAAAGTCACAATTTTAGGGTTCCAAAACTCGGCCACCATTGTTGAAATCTCGTGAGTTCAAACCATTTTGTATAGGAGATCGACGTTAACGAAACACTTTCTCCACTGTTGGCTATCAGCTTATTGAAACCAGAATCGGAATATCAGAACTACATACATATTCGAACTTGCAATTCATTCGAATGTATTTGGATTAAGACTCCTTGTGGATACAACAAATTAAATTATTTCATACAATTCGGAATAGAAAAAACTGTAGAATATTTTAAGCTGACCTTGATTTTGTGTAAATACTAAAAATATTGAACTCGCATTTGCAACGGATGTAACATGAAATGGAAGCACCAAAAAAAGCAGAATTATAATTCTTTCCTTCCTTTGCTTTCATATCAGAGCTAATTCAATCACTGAGCCTCCCTTAATTTTGTCAATGCGGACCGGATTCAGAACTGAAACTGAAGAGGTTCGCCAAAGAAGAGAGAAATGAAATGAGATTTTTCTCCTAGACACATTTTTTGCGTATCCCATTCCTACAAGCTGTTATATACCATTCCGGGCTTTCACTTTAACGAGGAAGCCATTATTACAAGTTTCGTAATTTATGTCAGCATGAACCGTACATCCACCACATCTGTAATTCTAATCAGGACATTGTATTGTATCTTGTATCCTAATCGCAGCCGCAATAATAACAAATGTTCCACTTGAAAAAAGCTCTTCGTGTGGCTCCACTTTTACTTTACACAACGAGGGGAAAAGAACATCCAAAGCACAACAGCAAAGTGAAAGTCCAAAAATATACGTAATTGAACGTTACGGCATCAAACCAAGCAAATCATGTAATGATGTTGGAAGCAAAATACATGGATGTCTGCTTTCTCCCCATTCTGTCAAGAACGAATAGTATGCTGTAATTCACCTGGGAATTGGGGGAAAGCGGAACTGATCCCATTCCCGTGATATTCAGAGCCAGGCGTAGGCATAATCTACACATTCTACACGCGGTTGGCTGTGTAGTGAGTAGTGAGGGGTCTTCCTGAAAATATGACATTCCTCGAATCCATTATGGTCAATTGAACACAATCATATAATGCTAAACTCTCCTTCGTTATACCATTTCAGTGTAGTATTTGGCAAGAATTCGCCAAAAGTAATACCTACTGTTGCACCACATCACATAATCTAATCAGCGTTAAAAGCCAGTCAGACTATCGTACGTTCTCATTAATCTGATTATGATCAGACACACGCATTCGTTCTTTCATATAATTCGGCATCGGCATATACACAATCAGAGGCTATATTATGTATGATTATATACTCATATCCAGTGTTAATTCTCAAAGGTGTAGTACACCGTGTACAGCAGCCTGGATGATAATATTATGTACTTTCCTTTCATTTCTGATGGTGAAAGGCTTAATACAGTGATGTAATGTAATATATTAGGCACAATTTCTCCAGGGACAGCATTATCATCATCTAAAAGTTGACATCTCATAATATATCAGCTTCCTAGACTTTGCTAGATTCCATGAAATTAATGTTTGTCATGTATCAATGTAATCATCATAATTAAAACCAATGAGTCCATTTTCATTAGAAACAAGACGCACATTTAAACAACCACCGTTTGATATCAATGATCACTGAATTGAACAAATTAAATCAACAGGTCGTTACAACCACAAAATCAATCAATGCATTTTTCTGATCCAATCAGTAGGGATTGATTGAATTGAGAGCAAACTGTACTGCCGATGAGTAAATCTTAAAAAGTATAAATTGCAACCAATCATCTTACCTATATTTATATTCTTAGCTTGTATACATCTGAAAATGGACGGAAATGGATAAGAAGTCTTCATTTCATCGACATCATCAACAAACTGTACTTCGGAATGGTGACCGAATCAATCATTATGGATGAAAAATACACCGAAACGCTTATTTCCAGCATCAAAATGCATTCACTGATGCGGAAATGGATTTGCACACTAAAGGAAGAAAAGCAAAGAAGACACGCGGAGCGACAAAAAACGGAATAGTCAAATTTTCTTTGTTCCGTCATCCGTCCGTCGTCCGTTGCTCACACGACTTGTGTCACCTGTTGCAAGCTGCAGTTTTGCAACTTGTAATGCAACGCGCAACGTGCGCTTCAATTTGATTGTTGAAGTTGTAATTGTAAAAAGTTTACGGGATTTTTAAAAAACTAAGATTATACATATCCGTATAATCCATATTGTGTTGAATAAGAAATTGGGTGTCATCAATCGATTGGAATTGTGGGAAGGATAACTGATTGTCGGATTCTGGATACAGTTTCATTTACAGAGAGCAAATTTCATTTACATTCCTGGGGTATTTGCATTGTTGTTTTTGTTGAAAATTGTTTATGAAATGATTTTGTTTAATACTTTAGTTTAGTAATTATATTTTTTATTTCATTTTTTCTGAATACAGAAGGACCCGGACAAGACACTCCTTCCCATTTGCTTTCAATCGGAAACAACTGAATTGGGCTATTTCATTGCGATTCCATTCACCATGTAAGAAAACAACTTATTTCACGAACGAAGTTCGAACATTAATTTTAAAATATGCAAATGTAATTATAGCCACGATTTTATAATGTGGGTTTAATTTGTAGTGGGTATCTTATCGCAAAGGTCCTGTACAAAGACCGGAAAGTAAACCAACTGCATGGTTGAATAATATTTTCCAAGATCAACAAACAGTTGCTTGTGAATACTGTATGGTGTTCTGAAATCTGGTATGGAGCGTGAGCTGAGACGTCAAAAAGATTCTACACATAATTTTAAAGCTCAAGAACCTGAAATTGGAAGGCAGGGTGGAGAATTGGGAAGTCGAAGGCACTCATCAAAGTCTGCTGGAGAAACGAGTAAGAAATATTTTTTATAAATAGCCTATATAACCCAACAATCAACAACCTTCCTTTACATGTTGGTGCGTTGTATGTTGTACTCGCTGCACGTGTTGCAAATTGTGAAGACGGAATATCGGAAGAACTTTGGAAAGCATTTCTAATTGAGGAAGAATTCAGTACAGTAAAACTCTCCACTCCCAAGGAAAAGGAAAGTGTTGAAGACATGTCTTCGTCGTCTGATGACCAAGATTCATCTGCATATGAAACAGATAATGATGAGATTTCTGAAACGTCTGGTTGGTCGCCAAGAAAGAGTACTATAAAATAATATGTATTTAGATTCGTAAGTTAAGGTTATCGTTTTAATTTGTGACACAGATGTAACAGATGGCACTGTAGTGGAACAATTGAATTTGAAGGAAGAACTGGATAGACATTTAGTGAACACTTTTCTTTCATATGAAATGATGATATCCTCAACCGGAAAGTGGACCGCGAACAGGTTGAAGCATGTAAGAAGCTGATAGGGAAAGATTTGACTCCCGCAGTTGGATTACAATATAAAGGCAGCGGAAGCTGGCAGAATGAAACTGGTTCTATAAACGAAGTGTCCTGGATGTTACTTTCTCGGGCGGTGGGTTTTGGAGCTGGAAGAATTCCGTGCATCCCTTGGCCAGCTTACAGTAGGACGGATGCTCGACTTCATTATGATAGAACTAGGGGATACAGTTTCGAAGGTAGATGCCCTTACGCTAGCACGTGGAACACTGCCCAAATTTCAAAATTTTGACACCCCATACAAAGGATGCTAATATGAAAAATAAAAGCTGCGGGGCCTATGAAAAAGTCATGTTCTTCAATCATATTATTTATTACACTTGTAAATGAGGAACTACAATAAATTGTTACATTCAGCATTCGCACTTTATAAACGAAGAAATATTATCTTGCTATAAAAGATGTAGAAGACATTCTATTGACTTGATATTTTAATTTACTGTATTCGCTTTGTTGATACAACCTTCATGTTCATTGGCAAATCTTGTCGACTCTTTTTTTCGCTTAGTTTCGAGTTGACAGTTTCAGCACTCACTGTCATGCTATCCCTGGAATGTTCACTGTGTGGCGATTGTTTCCCACACTGCTTTAATTTAAAAGCAAGGTTAACTAAACCTGCAAGGCAAGGGCAATTAAGTGATACCTTAAGGCTGGTGAGTGATACATAAATGTTAATTATTATCTTGTGGAGTTCTGATTCAGTTATAATATACCTGTGAGGCATGGGTATTTTCTTTTCAAATTTTCTAGAATGTCATTCTTACTGAAAACAAATAAGAAGAAAATAGCCACTGCTTGCATAACGTTCACCACGTCTATAATGAATGACAGTGCTCCAACTTCTTCATAATCCGTTTGGAAGTACCATGAGAAAATCTCAGAAATCCAAATGGAGCCATTTACTACAAGCAGCTTTAATATCAGACGAAATCTGCAATACAAGACAATCACTCCAGCATGGGTTTATACACTGACGAACTATTAATACTTCAATGTATTTCATTACGTCTGATTGCTGGCTTCTTTTTTGGTCGAACTTGTTGAAGCAAACTGTGCTGACTTCTTCAACTTGTATACGGCATAGGCCGTATTACAAAATAGAACCAGGTTGATTCCAAGTAATACTGCTATCGGTAGAATGACAAAGAGAAAACGGGCATATCTGGGTTCCACATAGCAAACTATTCTTCCATATTCAGGAGTTATTACATCGCTGTATACATCCTCCCTGCAATTTCCAGGAAAAAACAAAAAATAGCACTCAGAGGAACCATACAATGCCGTGTGCATTTGTGTATGTTTCTTGGTGTACTTAAAGTATAAGCTTGTATTTAAAGGATTTAAAAGTTCCAATACTTCATCTTCGGCCTCCGTGCCGTAGCTTAAAACTTACCTATATTTTACATCTAAGACAATACCCAGACAGAGGACTGAAGTAGCAGAGCTGAAAGCAACAATGTTGTAGGCTATAAACTTTTTTATCCCACTGGATCTCCTTGCACTGGGAGGCTTCAACCGACGAAACGTGCACCACAGGTCAAAGTTAAGAACTGTAGACCAAGAGAAAGCATACAAGAAGGAAAAGTGGCACAACACACCTGCAAAACAAGATCATATAATATATATGTATATTAGACACATCAGTTAGTACATTATGTAATGAGGTATTTTTTATTCGTTGCGCTGAAATCACCAATTACTCCACAAAACGTCCAAATTTGTGATCTATAGTTGCCTTTTCTTTCCAATGTTAAGCTGGCAAAATGACTCATTCCGAACATAAGGTAGGTCAGAAGCAAAGCTAATATGTATGAAAAAACAGTCCACCCATGTATGTTGTGAGTTGACCATAGCAAAATGTAAACCACAACAGTTAACACAAGAAAGCAGAGACAGAAGATAAGGATCAGTCCAAATACGAAGGAGTATTTCCTCTGTCTCTATTTGTCAGAATATTTAGGAAAAAATAAAAATTAACAGGGTTGGGGCAAAGTGAATTGATCTGAATCGAAACATTTCATGCATCAGTTCCCATTTATATTATACGTGTAGATTTACCGCTTTTCCAGCAATTGCTTCTTGGGTTTCAAACTGCTTGCATTCGAACACAATAGAATCATCGTTTCCTGTATAATTACTTTCTCCATTTTGAAACCCATCAACACAGTATTCACCGTCTTCTAGCTTTATCCATTCCCGTTTCCGGAGTTTCATCCAAACGCTTCCATCATTCAATATTTTAAACCTTGAAACAATAGGTCTTATCAAGTCTTATGCATATTTTAAAAGAAATAACATGCAAACAAATAAATTGGCACTTACGGTCTATTTCCTCCCTTTTTGGGATTCATATTTGGACTCGGACTCTGAAACGTATATGAGGTTGATTGACATTTTTCTTTGATAAGGTCTCTTGGATGCGTCGACAGTATAATGGGTCCAGTTGTTTCACTGACATGAGATCTTATATTGTTTGATGCTACATCGTTGTATATTTTGGGCTGCCATTTTTGTAGCCCAGAAATCGCGCAACGCATCGGACTGCCAGAAATGTCCCAAACCTCACCATAATTACAGCAGCGATATACACATGGTCGAGATTTCGTGCATGTCTGGTTGCATGCCAAAATGCTTAATTCTTCCGGAGTTATTCTGTAAAAAGCATGACAAATATTTATTCTAGTTTGAGAGTTTTCAAGAGGTCATATGATATGGATTTGATTCATATCATTCTGTCTGTACATAGTGTATAGGAGCATTAAATGAACAAAACATAAAAACCGCATTGTTGGATGAAGATTTCTAGATTAGCACATTTTCCGTTGAGCTATTTACCCGTAAACGCAATATTCTTTAGGAGAATATACATGTTGGCCATATTGGAAGTGACCATCTGCGGATAAAAACGTAAAATCTCCTCCTGAATATGCTTCCAATTTTTCCAACTTTGGAAGAGTAAATTTAAGAGTGTTTTGACATTTCAGCTTCTCGTCCAGTAGCCTCGCATTAACGACTTCAGAAGTTCTAATAGGATTTAATCGAGGAACTCGATATCGTTGCAATTCACTCCAATTTATATGTAGCAGTTCCTCACAATCACTGCCGTTGAATATCTCCGAGCTGCTAGTGAGACAACAGTTTCTCAAAGTAATCCTTTGTTCTTCCTGTGTACTGTTCTCTGAAGCTGTGGCAGTCACTTTGTAATGAATTAACGTAAAAATTGTTAAAAATAATCGTGCACTACTTCCAGCCATGAGCGTTTTTTAAATGCGCACAAGGAGTTTCCACATGAAGTTGGAACTGGAAGCGGTGAGATTGTTAGACTGATATGACACCATCTGTGCGTATTATGGAAACGATCATACTACCTAAAAATAATAAAGTAACAAAGACATGTTAGATTTTTGGACCAGAAAGTTGCATTACAAGACATGTATGCTTCCGTACATGACAAATACACTAACATTTTATTTGCTTTGTCTTGTTTTTCATGAACAGTACGACAAAAAAAACTATGCAATTCTCTGATCACTGTCTGAATACATATATGTAGGACCGAAATACTAGAATTTGTGCACTACTGAAGTATTCTAGTCACGAACATGAGCTCTCTAATCACACATTGCAATAATGAAGAGAGGTACTTTATATTTGAGAACTGAGAACTCAGAACTCAGCTACTTATAGATCTTTGTTTGGAATTTACCACTGTTTGGATAGACACGATCACTTCACTAAATTTTATTAATCAATTTGTTTTCTCATTTATGTAGATTTTTAACACATTATGTGGCAATTTTTGGTTCTTTTCATAAAAAAATTGTGAAGAGAATTAATATGATAATATGACGCTTACTAATTTGCATATGCCAGTATGGTGGAATACATAGGCATTTTTGAACGATTGAAGATCTAAAAGCTAAGAAATGTTTACTTTGTTTACAGCATTTTTGATGAGTCGAATTCATACAACTTGTATGTGTTTGTACTTTGTACACTTGTTAGATACGACTTAGCTGTTTGTGCCGCTAACGTTGACTAAATATTAAGTTGAAAATTACATAAACACCGTGGACTGGGATGGCTATTTCGGCATTACGAAAGACTGTCAAAAATTAAACAGACAACCGAGCAGATTTTTTGGGGGATTATAGAACAAACTTGGCCGCAGGATCAAAACATGTTCTGCTGGTTACGCTAAGCCCGAAATAATTCGCTAACGAACGATCCCTGTCATATTTAACAGAAAATTTCAAAATAAACATGATTATCTGTCAGAAGCCCCAACTCTTGTGTGGGTTTCCATGTTTTATATCAGTTGCAGGTTATTACGAATATACTCCTCGACCTCGGTCGGTGTCTCATCTAGCAATAGCAATGTCCTCCCTCGAGTTTGTTTCAGTTAGCTGTAGTGGGAAATATTAGTAGCATACGACATAGTATCTACAATTTTAGTCAGAATATTGCTACGAGTCACTTTGCCCCAGCTTCTTCTGCTGCAGAAGTAGAAGGATAGAATTTGCAAAAATCAACGAATCTATACTATATATTCTGTGGCCAGTTATCTTAATGGACTCTAGAAATTTGTTGTGTCAATCGCCCGAAAGATTTACCCTCAAGCCCAACCACATAACGAATTTCTATCAAGGTTCAGCGTATGTATGTGTAAAGTAGATTCTACCATAAATTAGCGGATGTTCCTACAGCCTACAGAAATACTACACTGTGTGACACCAAAATAAACAAGTAAAGTGAGATGTTTTTAACATTTATAAGGTACATATTTATTTAATGAACTGCAAATGCTTTTAGACTAAAAATAACCACCACCGCCAGCGCAATATGGCATGTGGTATTTAGAAATACATTAACAAAAATTATTGAACACATTTTCATGCATATAGTCAGTCAGTCACATTATCAAAACTGAGTCTGTATCTTTTCCAACCACACTGCTTTCTAGTAAATCATACTTAAATATGACTCAAACAAAGATAGCAAGAAATCCAATGACAGATGGCCTGATGAGAAGCAAGCATAAACTTGCACACAACCGATATTATGTATATACTACCCGAAAATATTAAAAAACATACTTGTTTCATACTGTGTGGATTTCAATAGCTTTACCGTAATTCGAGGTTGTAATACTGAATCACAAAGTTTAACAAGGAAGTGATTATTGAAATTATAGAGTTAGTATTTACAACAACTACTTATACAAATTGCGATTCTATTCTCACGTTATAACTATCTCATCTCAATTCTAAGATCTCTAGTGACTTTTGCTTTTCACCCCGTTTTCCCGATAAACTGCCAGACGGGCTGGATCTTGCAGAACTTGACGTTGTCGACGACGATAATGATCTGTCAAGCACATCACTCTCTCTTCGTAAAACGTTGGCTCTGCTACTGGTTGATGCTTCTGTTCCCATACTTAATGTCGTCTTTGCTGTAGAGAATGATCTGGTGCTCGTTATTGACCTTGTTAGAGGATTAATTATAAAGCGAAGACGAGGATGTCTTCGCAGAATGGAGTCGGCTTGCTCTGGTCGAAGAGTTATAGCCAGGATGAATCCTACAGTGTTTGGACAGACAGAAATCCCAACATTAAGAATACTAAGGTTTCTTTTAATTAAATTGGCGGAAGGTTATCATCTAGGCTGGCTTAGCGAAAACCTCAATGATCAGCTAACCCAGAAGATAGGACTCTTTTATATATGTTGTGGTCTGGAAGCTTTAGATGATCACATCCAATTTAGTTTCATTCTTGAGTGCAGCTATTTTTCTATTGCCAGCTATAAACACACTTTTAGTTTGATGGGTATGGAAAGGACAAATATGGTCTAACTTTTAATTACTATAGGGGACTCATGAGGAGTTTAATTTTGGTAATACTGGAAGAAGCTTGCCTGCCTCCTTCGTTTCTTTTGTTACATCTGAGGGCTCAACAGTAGCAGATCGTTTTGCACTTGCTGTTTGTATCATACACACAGTATACATATTCATGCATTACATGCAATTTACTCTACAGAATACTCATTTCAGAAAAATAAGCTTACGTCTGAAAAGGGGATATTTGTTTTCCAGTGAGTTTCTTATATCCGTCTTGAGCACAAAAATAATGAAGATTGCCACTGCTTGCAGAATATTTATCATGTCCAGCACTTGGAAATACCAGGGGACTTCTATTCCTCGTTGAACCGTGGAGGAGATGACCTGCGGTAACAAGATAATGAATACAAGGGTCACAAAAATTTACAATAAAAGTTGTTGTAGATTAAAACAAATATACCTCAAAAACCCACGGTAGACCCATAACCAAAACTAATTTGGCAAAAAGAACCACCCTGTAGGAGAAACAAACAAACAGACACCTTATTTAATTACATGAAATTGCATTTCATGACTGGGGATCTATAGCTTTACGATTTTATTATCTCATTAATGTGTTTTAAAGCTTACGACTGTTTCTGCTTTGCGTTTTTCGAACTATTTCTTGTGGCAAACTTTGTGCTTTGTTGGATTTTGTACATTGCATACACAGTCACAGTGAAAAACATGAGATTGCATGTTAGCAAAACTCCAGCAGGACCATGCAAATATGGAAAAGTAGCGTACTCTCTGTCCAAATAACATGATTTCTTGCCGTATTCCGGAATAATGATAGTACTCTCTGGATCATCTCTGCATTTATCAATGAAATATTACTAGCAACATATTATTGATAAAAGCAGAAGTGAAAGCATTTCATTACAAACCTGTAAAGATTATCCAGTGTTACGCCTACTGCAACAATAATAGTTGGAATTCCAAGTGAGAAGAGATTGTATGCTAAGAATTTTTTCAGACCTTTAGATTTTCCTCCTGTGGGCATCAGAGCTCTGTTATACAAACACATTAAGTAATTAATTGAGTACATACATTAGATACTACATGAATATTACGGAGACTTCATAATATTTTTAAATATACCTAAACGTCCACCAAAGGTCAAAGTTTACTGCACTCATGAAGCAAAAGGAAGAGAGGAAGAAAAAATGGGCACACACTCCTGTAAAAATGTAAATTCAGAATGTCTAGAAATATTGAATGTTAACAAGTGTGTGGATGGAATTTTCTCCAACAGCTTTCAAAATATGGTTTCTAACCTATGATGTAACAGACAGTTCCACCTCCATAAACAGCATCTTGTACGAATGACATTGAAGTGAAATGTACTGCAGCAAATGATACGAACATAAATAGGAGCGAAATGAAATACGTAAGCAACGTCAATCCATGTACATTTTGTTTGTCCCATAGGAGGATGTAAACGATAACGGTAATCAGTAAGAAAAATGCAGCGATCACCATTGATATTCCATACAGTTGAGATGTTCCGATTGTCTGCAACCATAAATGTATATGATTACTTACACAAACCCGTCTAATCGAAAAAGAAAAACATTTTGCATTCATTTGTGTTTCATACTTTAGGTGTAATCAAGGGTGGACCACAATCCCATACGATAGTATCATTATAATTTCCGCTGAAATGTCCTTTATCCGAAGCTGATTTTACAAAATGGCTATCAATACAATATGAACCTTTTGTGAAAGGAGCCCATTTTCGACGATCAAACTTGTACCACACTTCACCCGTCTGGAGTAAGCGAAATCTAGTTATTAATAATTGACATACATAGTATATGACACGAACCAAATACATTATTGTTGTGTGTAGATAATTTTATTTTGTCCATACTGTCTTTCCTTTTCACCCATGAATGGTTTCAGAGTATGAATTACGGACTCTGCTTCACACCAAAACCGGGGGTGACTTAAGATGATGTGCGGTCTCACATTTTCCAGTGGTTTTTTATCTTTGACCCCAGAGTAAATCTGAGGTGTCCATAAATTTTCTCCAGAAGGAGCACATCTTGCATCACCATCTGGGTATTCAGACAAATCCCATATTTGACCAATATCGCAGCATTTTGGAACGCATGGCCTCTCTAATGAGCAGTCGGGTTGGCAAATTATGATTTGCAATTCATTCTCGGTAATCCTGGAAGTTTAAAAATCAAACATCTAGACATCCGTGTAACATACAGAGAATGCAAATGCAAAGCTGATATTTGCATTACATACTTATCAAAGCAATACTCATCCGGGTAAAAGAAGTCAAAATTATGTCGAAGGTAGCCGTTCACAGGAGTGAATGCGATCGGGTTGAATTTTCGATTCGCTAATGGATCCCAGATTGGCGGAGATAAGGAAACGTTTACAGCGATAGTACCATTAGGACAGGAGATCAAATGTTGCTTCAATCTGGTGCAAAATAAAAAAAACGTTGTACATATTTTATATGGTATATATGCGAGATTTTATTATTAAATTGATATATTATAAGCATTAGTAGTGTTTGGTTGAAGTACAACTACGGAAAAAGATGCTCTACTTGTTTTGTTATCTGCATGGCATACCGAAAATGCTGACTCTGTGTCATATTACGATACACCCTGGATATGAGATGGGCAGGTACATCCAACACTTCCGGGAACTTAACATTATCCGTCGAGTTTGCACTTTCACAAGTACCATCATCCACATTGTATTGAGACTGAAAGGGACAGCATGTTTGTAAATTGATTGTTGTGTTGTACTCCGCTGCTTCAACCAGTCGAACACCACACACTGCCAGAAATAGTAATGTAGAAACAATGACCCGAGATTCCCGGATGAACAGGTGGGAAACAGACGACCGAAGATAAAGTATCCGGGAGTATTGCACTAGTTTCATGGTGAGATGATGATTGATGTCTTATGAGCTAGACATTAGTCCTAAGATTCTATTTTCAAATCGTTGGATTTTATTTTACAATTCGCATCCCATATCCCATCACGTTTATCAAAATGCAATATAAATGAATTTTTCATAGCAAAACTATACTCCAAAATGCTTAGAATATAGTGATAGTATAATAAAACCACATAACTATGAACAACATGGCCAGAGCCTTTCTTCAAGTAAGCATGCACTCATTGTTAGACTATCTTCCAGTAACTGAACTGCTGCCAAAAAGATGTTGCAAATAGATATTATTCAAGATCCTGGCTCACTTCATGCCGAACGTAAACGATACATATTTACAATTCTGACGGAATTACGTACATTTTTAGGGCCGAGCAAGCAAGTTAATTGCTCATGCATTTAATAATAATGAATGTGATCTTCAAAAACTGCAAAGAAAACAATGAATAATCGTCAGCAAAGCAGAAGAACGTTCTGAATGGAATATGATGAGTAAAAATTATAGAAAGGTGAAACGCACCGAGCCGCAACGGGGTTACTCAAAATGTTGGAGTTTTCCATGCTTTTCAAGTTGTGTATGCCTATGACGCTAACTTGCGGCTCCGCTGCACATTCTACAACATTAGATAAGTATATGGTTCAGCACTTGTGTACGTAAATGTGGTATAAAAAACTAGTGCGTTTTAGGCTGCCATTCTAAAATGTCCGGTTCGGATGGATAACAATCCGTCCTATTATTACCTCAAATAATTCACTAATTTGCACCACTATTCCAAATCACCACATAGTCGTACTTTTATCAAACGCAATAATTTCAACTGATTAGCTGCTAGCTCATCATTCTACTACGAGCTTAATAATAGTTTATGATCATGACGGTTCGAATGATGAGTGTTCATAGAAAGATCACAGATCACAAGTGGTATTTTATGCCAAAGAATATTCCATTAGATCATCGTTGGGTAAAACCATATTATCCAAGCTTTTTTTTGCATGTACTGCTTCGCAGAATCTTTGAAGCACTGACTGAGTGAGAATTAAAACCTTTGTCATTGTCACTGTCATTGCAACTGCCTCCGTCTCTTCTGTAATATGTGATGAAGTCTACAATAAAAAATGCTCACTTGATTTCCGCATATAATGCAAAAACTGATTCGGTATGGCATAAGTAAACAGGGGATTGGAAAATGTTTGTATCTGCATGCATGTTAGGTATGGCATGGTGTGTCAAGGGTTTAATATGATGCTAGACAATTTTTGCACCTGCTGAGTATTATCGTTGTATGATTACAATAAGATCTTCATTAGACTTACGACAAATGGTGTTTCATTAGAGCCAACTAAATAACACAAGTATTACCAGCTTGCAAACTATATTTATAACTACAAACCTTTCGAGGTATTAAATGGACCATAGACCTGGCATGTTTTTGAATAGTCTTGTCATGTCATCAACGGTGGTATAAGCTATGATAGATTGGAAAATCCATTTAATGTAGAGTATTGTGCATTGTTCATTGTTCGCTCGTCTGAACTACAAATCGTGACCAAAGGATTGAATTGAATGAGTGATTTTATTCTACAGCTCTTTGCTGGGCTACCATGATAAGTCGCTTCATAAATGTAAGACTGGAATGTTTGATTTTATACTACAAGTTGCGGTAAGTATTCGGCAAGTGTGTACGCATATTACTTAATGTATTAATTTCTTTCATATAAAGGATAAAGTAAAGAAACAGGATAAAAAGGAAGTTTACGGTTCGTTGGCTCTCACGCCTTCCCTAACAAAAAATATTCATATGGAGTAGGAAGACGAAAGTAAATTACAAAAATGTGGGATTTTCCTCTGGGTTGTTGGCTGGTTTCATACACAACTCAGTGGTCTCACTCCAAGTAAGAAAAGAGTAGCATTTTTTACACTGTTATGTTGTTCGTTACACATTTATATAAATGTATGCTGGCAGCCAGCAAAATGAACTTGAACTTCAAAAGTAGATACATACGTCAACAGGTAACATAAATAAAGTGGATATTATGTCGAAATATGCTTGTCGTAATTATGCTTGGCAATTAATTTTAGTGCACCCTGATGGATTATATAGCATTCAATTGAGTGGTGTGAACTATATCTTTGAAACTCACAAACACTAAAGTATGTATGAAAGCTCGAGTTTACCAAGTTAAAATTACATAACAATAAAAATTAAAATACCATATAGGTGATGTGAAAACATACACCATACTTTCATGATCTGATAACCCAGATACCGCCGCTGTGGGCAAATGGAATGTCTATTTGAGAGCTGTAGTGTAAAGCATACATAAAATACAGCCATGTTGAGCTGGTGTTAACTAATGTAATGTGGCTTAATTCCAGCTGCATAATATGTTAATGCAATCAAAAATCAATTGTAACACTGCGGACATTTATTTTGCTCTTTTATAATATCAATAGAAATTAGAAATAAATACAAACTCATATAAATATGTAGTTCCAACCCGAGGATAATAGTTGGTGAAAATCAATAAGACAATCGCTTCAACATTATACATCATCTATATCGACTATGAAAAATGTACAAGTTATTTTACATTAATTATTCATAATTTTATGCCATTGTGTTTGGAACTGTCAAATGTGTTGATGACGAAGATTCGTTTGCGTAGTTAGATTTTGTTGATTGGTTGGATATGTTTGACGAGTCAGTCATTGTACTATTAATTCTGGCTCTAAACCATTTTGTTGTTGAAGTCGAAACAGGATTCCAAACTCCAGCCCCTATAAAATTTTACATAAAAATTAAATTTAAATTGCCACAATTTAAAAATTCAACACCTTGTCATGCAAGCGACGATGGATTCAAATAATTTTACATCTTGTATTTTGATTACATGTTAGTCTGCGATGGTTGGTAGCAGCAGACGCTGTTGAATCTGTCGATTCTTCTGCTTCAACAGTTGAGAAAAATTCTGTAAAGTAAAATCATATTGTATCAGATTTCAGTCGATATACGTATATACTACATATAGTATGTTTGTCACGAAACATTAAGCATTCAGTCTCAAGTTAAAATATCCTTAATCTTACTCGATATTGATGAGTATTTCTCAGAAATGGATTTTAAAATGTCCCTTTTGCAGACGAATATTATGAACACCAAAACTGGTTGAAGGATATTTATAAGATCTCCAACAATCGTGATGATATTTGAATGAGCTCCAAACACCAAGAACGAGACAAACTCGAATATCCACGTTATGCCCATAAGAAGGAAAAGCTTTGAGAACAGTCGAATTCTGGTAGACAAGACATTCAAATAAGCACATTATGAAATGCTGTCCTGGATTACGTTACAAAATATTTAACTACATACTTGGCACGCTGTTTTTGAACTTGACTACTGCTACTCGTTGCACTAGCAAATTTGGTTGACTCTTGTAATTTGTGGATATGAAATATTGTTGTGAAATACAAAATGCAATTTAAGATCAAAAGTGACCCAGCGGGTGCGAAGTAATAAGGAAGGGCTGCATATTCCAAATCCATGAAACATTTATTCCATCCATATCGCGGTAGTACTATATTTTCTTCTAACTCGTCTCTGCAAGTATATAAATAGTCCAATTTCGGTAAAAATAAGGCGTAATAATATTAAATGTAAAAATACTAATATTACCCATATGAAGATCCAGTAATACTGCAATTCCCACAATAATGGATGGAACTGCGACGGTGAAAATAAGGTAAATGATGAATCTGACTTTGTTCTTTGACCTTGTTCCAGTAAGCTTTAAAATTCTAAAAAATGAAAGTATACATACACTCGAACAAAATTTCCAAAGGAATATTGATCAGTATGATCATTGCATCATTTTCTAGTGCGGTATATTTTATGTTAAAAGTTTGCTATACCTAAATTTCGAAAAAATATCGAAACTAATGACTGTAAGCCAGCAGGTTGTACAAATGTAGAGAAAGTGTGTAACGACAGCTATAATAAGAGAAACGAAAGGAATGAATATTAATAATAAATTCATACTTCACTTATGTCTTAATATGTCATGGAATAGTATATGATCTTATTACCTATTATCCCACAAAACGAAGAGAAAATCTCTGTTTCATTGACATAGTTTGGATTTGGGTACGCATATAAATAAATAAATGTCGCTAGCAAAGCCATGTAGTATCCTAACATGGTGATCACGTATCCTAACATTGTTAATCCATGTACGTTTTGTTTGTCCCATAGCAGGCCGTATACTACTATTATAGCGACTAGAAATAAAGACGAAATAAATAATGCTATTCCGTATAACAATGTCGGGTGATCCTATAAATTCAAAAAGGGGTAAACAGTTACAATGAGCTTCATGGTATCAAATAACTTGTTTTCACTTACTGATTTGCAACAAAAGAACTTTTATCACTCACCGTTTCTTCCTCTGCCAGTGCTGGACCACATTCGACAATAATCGTGTCTAATTCGTCTCCAGAAAAAACTTGCTGCTTATTTGTAGCATCAAAATGTCCAGGTATATTGACGGCTCCATCAATACATATATTACTGACATTCATTTCCTTCCAATGAACTCCATGTCTCTTTACGACAGATCCATTGTTAAGAATGCGAAAACTGTAATTGTTAGCATTTTAATTAAATTGATTTGGAAGTTTTGGCTTCGCTAAATTTTAGAGTGAGAGGTATAAACGTACAGAGATTTTCTATTTGTTCCAAGGTTTCTCATGCTCCAGATCACCTTATCATCCGAGCACCAGTTTCTTGGATGGTCTGATTTTAGCATTACCCCTCCTGCTAAATCCGTGGTAGTTTCACTTGACCTCGAATATACTACCGGCACCCATGGGTTTTCCAAAGATGGGACGCAGAGTATTTTACTCACGCCAAATGTTGAAAGGTCAAAAACTTCCATTGGTTCGCAACATTTTCGTAGACAACTACCTTCATCGCAGGAATCCTTAGCTTTGGTTTTAATGCTCAAGGAGGTTTCATTAAATCTGCATACAATATCCATGCTAATTAAAGCTAGGCTGTTACATTAACAATTAATGGGTATGAAAACAATCTTACCTGATAAGGCAATATTGATCTGGATAATACAGATTGGTTCCATTTCGGAAAGAACCATTAGGTAGAAAACCACTGTCGTTTTGACTGGGGTAAATTGATAAATTTACAGATAACTCTGCTTCCTCGAAATGACAGTCACTTGCTTCAATAGTGAAGTTGCCACTAAAAGTAATTTCCGCTTTAAATTCCGTATTTCATATCCAAATTATTTTTGAATTGTAATCCAAAATACCTTAAGCCGGTAGAAGCCTCCGGGTTCTTGAATGCGTCTCTCAAGATGTACCGTTCATCCTCAATTCGAAATAAATTGTC
This sequence comes from Orchesella cincta, assembly GCA_001718145.1. Lineage (NCBI taxonomy): Eukaryota > Metazoa > Arthropoda > Collembola > Entomobryomorpha > Orchesellidae > Orchesella > Orchesella cincta. The sequence goes on from LJIJ01000454.1 coordinate 35,397, forward strand.
AAGTAGTTCAACTCCGTTTTCAGTGCCGTTGCAGCACCGGAAAATCTTGACATTATTGCTGTGCACTCCCAGCACGTAAAAAATCACAAGGATAATATGAATTGGTGTCCGAATCGTCACTGATTTTGATGGCATACTCTCCAAGTCTTTAGACAACAACAGGATGTACCATAGAATAGCTCTCAAGTTCCGATCACATATCAGTTGAAAATGCGAAAAGTCAAAGCTTAGCCCCGTCTATATAACATGATTTTCGCAACCAGAGCCAGGATCCTGTTTGGGAATTATGGCTTTCAATCACATAAACTTACCGTACAGTGTTACGGAATTTCTAACAACAACAACAAAACAACTTTTCATGAAACGTGGACAATAGGCTATGTCGTATCTCCCTGTTTAATGACGTATAACGTAAAAACTAGTCGGGCTGTGTTATTACGTGTGAAGTAAAGATGCAGAAGAGGTTGATTTTTCATCAGCTCATCTAGTAGCAAAATGAATGATATGCAATACATGCCGAATGGTCAGAGTCAGAGACATTACATTAGATCCTGAGTGGACTTAGTGGATTGCCTTTTGATAATGTATTGTGTAAAATGAGTGTTCAAATCAAATCAATACACTTACACCTTCAGCCTTAGTCTTCATTGTTGCTGATGATACATTCTATCCCCACTGTGTGCGTACATAGAAATGTCTCAGCTAAATTATAGGATTCACACCATGATGATGAGGATGGAAGTAGCATACTCTTCGTAATTATGTTCGCGTGGTTCAGAGAGAAATAGCGAGTTTTTATTTATTTGCACATGCATATGTATGAATTTTTTTGTTCTTCGATTGCATGTCGCTTCTTCTGCATAAATTCAATCGGTTAGGGGTTTAAATGCAATAGTACGTTACTATCTTACGTATATCGAGGAGAATGTTTGAAAACACTTAATCTTACTTCTATTACCTTTTTACGTCTTTCGAAGAACAAAGCTTTGTTGAGCTTCTTGAATTTGAATACCCACATCATTGTTTTGTGGCTTGACTTGTTGAATCATGATTTGTAGACATGTCATGCTTCCTACTTTTCCTGAAACGAGGAGTTTGATGGGACGTGACCAACAACCGACCACCCAATCCACAAAAATTCTTATCACGAAATCATTCTTACAGTAATCATAATAATTATGAGTCTATGCTGCTGAATGGTTCAAATTTGGAAAAAATTACTTCATTCGTTGTTATTCTTATGGAATCTACAAGCAAATTGAGCAACGGCTACGAGAAAATGGCTTATTGCTGCGTGCCACTTATAGATACATGCCAGATTTTACAATTTAATAGCTCAATAGATTATGCAAATTGCCACAATATTCAAAGAAAAAAATCATGCTAGTTTTACATACGCCAAAAAACGCTCACGAGTATTAATAACAATGTGACGCTTGTAGCAATGTTTTTAGTCTAAAGGTCAAGCATGTGGAGTTTTATAATACCATCATCATAGAGTTTATTCATTTCTACCATCAAATATTTTTCTTACATTCACCTTCTTAACTATATACATCCGACATAAACTAAAACAAAAACCTACAAACTAAATAACCATTAACTTCAATAAAATAAAATGACTACTGACTACGCACCTGGCACTCACGAGACAATGACATTGTTTCCTACTATTTTAATACAAATAAATGAACGTACGTACGTTTACATAAGTAGTAGAAAAAGTATCTCAACTTTAGTACCAGAGTTGAAGGCTGTGGTCACAATAAAAATCTTACTAGAATAGGAACAAAATAGATTCAGTCATAATTTTGTTTTAGTGTGAGAAGCGTTACAGTTACAAAGAGTACAGCTTGCATAAGTCTTATAAACTATACTAAATTTGACCAGATCTTTTGCCACTTATCGATACTATAGAACTTGCTCCAACCAAACATGTCGTAAACTTGACTACTTTGTTTTTCGAAACTCGCATTGCAGCCTTTCCATTCGGCATTAACATCACGTTTAAGTCTAAAATGGCATTCTTTACCGGATTTTTGAATCCCTAATCCCCGAAGAAATACCTTTAGATCTGCAAACTCGGATAGTTCTAAGCGTTTGAGATCAAAGTTCCAAACTGTAATATGCCGCACTGATTCCATCTGAGTAAGTATTCTCAATAAGTCCGGGCCTGGTTGGCAATATTTACTGCTAACAGAAATCCGCCGTAGATTCGGGAACAGCTTTCGAAAGTTATCAACAAAGTCATCATCCCATGTACAGTCTTGAAAGCAAATTGTTTCCATTAAGTTAAAGGGTTTGAGATCAAGAACACTATATGTAATTACAACATTATTAGCTGCAAGAGACAGAAGCCCTGACGCATTAAGGTCTTTCAGTGAAAGTTTTGCTCCTACTGTCGCAGGCCAAATTGATAAGTGTTGCAAATTTGTACATTCTTTAATTATGTTTTGACATTTAAGAGTTCTGACACAAAATAATCGGAGCTCTGTTAAATGTTCACTGCAATCAGCGTTTAACCAGTTCTTTTGCTGTATCGCACAATTAGCAAGATTCAAGGACTTCAAGTTATCTACTTTCATTTGGTTCAACTGAAGAAACGAAGAGTTCTTTGTATAGTTAATTACCAATTTTCCACTTTTGGGGAGCATTTCAAACACTGAAATTCCACAGAACGAAAGTTTCACATTAACTTGTCGATTCCATAAATCGGTTAATCTACTGTTGGGATCCTCATTATCACGGTAGAAAAAGATATAATGATCTAAACTTATTTCCGACAAATCTTTTATCAACGCAACATTTGTTTTTGTATCACTCGAAACAAATTCTACTGAAAAATTTTTCAAGTACGGCATTTGAACAGATTTAAAACACGAACTTCTTTTTTTGAATTCTTTTATACCTCTATCGTTCAAAATATATTCTGTAAATGTATTCCTCTTAGAAAATTCATTAATGATGTCTTGATAGGTTATAACTTTTTCCCTGAGTTCATAAGCATTTGCTTCGCCTGAGCTGGACTTTTCTTGGATGCGATTACCTTTTTGACTGAGAACCTTACGAACTTTACTAACCGGTGTAGCTGAGTTACTGTTTTCTTTGTAAACTCTTTTTCTTGGCTTTTTCGGCTGTACAGATAGTTGTAACGTTGCTTTCTTTTTTGGATTTACTGATGGTGACTTGAAGTGCGTTGGCTGGCTAGCAGTGGCCCGTGGTGTAGCTACAATAAACAGTAATATTCATTAGGACAATGTATTTTGTTACAATAGTCATTTATAAAGAATTACGAATGATAATTAATATTACAATGACTGTTGATGCCTCCTGAAGCCTGTGACTGAGACATTATAAGTTCTTTGTTCACTGAGTTGAAGGTTGTACTTGGAAAATTGGTAAGTGTTGGTGGTTGACGCATTGCAATGGGGTTTAGCCTACCCTGATGTACAATTTTGTCCACTGAGTTTGTCTTTGTGCTTTCAGGTTCACGGTTAGACGCTTCTTCAGGAGCTTCAATACAAAAATATATTAGTTGATTTAAATAAACGGTGAAATTTTTCTAATTAAGTAAAGTTAAGTGAACACAATAGCACGTACAACTTAAATCTGACAAATTCGGAGTTTGGGAAACGGGAAATTCATCTTCTTTCTGAGGGGTAACAAATAACATCCTCCGACAGTGAGATTCACCGGTAACGTTACCAGTTGCAGGTTCAACAAGCAATCCATTACTTTTTCCTTTAGCTTTGGACGATTCTTTCACAACTAAAATTAATCATCAATGGCATGTTAGTAAATTAAACGAAACTGCATATAAATTAAAATAGTATATGCATTGCAGACCTCCAATCCTACCTTTTTTACTGGAATCTCTCTCTTGGTCGTCAGCTAAAAATAATGATTTACTCTCCACCGAGGATATTCCAGTGTCGCTTGAATTTCCAGACGTTAAAGTTGAGACTGGTTTGGATTTTTCCTTTGGTATAGGTGTCTCTGCGACGTACGATATTGGCACCACCGGGGTCTGTGAATCAACCGGAGCAGTTGAAATATTCCTCGCCACTTCTTGATTAACTGGCTTTGAAAGCATATCCTTCACCTTCTTTTCGACAAATGAATCAACGAACTGTTTATTCGTCAAGTCATCTTCATATTCATTAGTACGCGGAGTTGTGTCACAAAGATTGGTTGATTCCTCCAACAATTCCGCCTTGCACAACTTATCTAACATACTTTCTGGTAATAGCTGGTAGCGTTTGTCATTTCTGTCTACCTTTAACGTAAAGTCGCATGGTTCCAATCGAGAAAATCGAACATATTTCATTATTCCAGTGCTGTTGTCATTAATTTTGAGCACTCTTCTACAATTCTCTATGGTGTCCTTTAACTTTTGCTCCTGGCATTGTTCTCTTGCCCACCTATTTCAACAAATACACAAACAAACAGTAAAATGAGCTTGTTTAAAAGTAAAAGTATATATGAGAGCAAACATTATTGCATTTCTTTACAACCTACCAGAATATTGCTCTATAAACAGTGAGTTCTGAAGCACACAGGAAATCTGCACTGCAAATCCATTCCAAAGACACAACGCTAACTCGCCTAAAGCGTTTCGTACGTAAAACGTGTTCACCATACTTTAAAATGTAAGCAAAATAGTGCTTAAGAAGCTCCTTGTTACGACTGATTTTCGATGAAGTACTGATCTTCGGATCCAAAAGTTTGTCAAAATTATCGAGTGCTCTCTCGTACGTCATATCGTCCTTCACAATATTCAAACAAAACTCTGCCAATTTGTTGATCTTGTAACGTTTCGCAGCAAACAGCAAGCCTCCAATTGCCTCCACCCTCAATGCAGGTTCTTGAGGAAGTGCTATCGAGCTTGTATACATAAACTGAAAAAGAATTTAAATCATTATTATGTACCACACTATTATTTTCATATTCTAATTATTATTAATTACACATTTCTTACCTCTAGAACCAACTTGAAAATGGAGGAAGGGTATTGTTTGATTTCGAGCACCGTCCTCTTGATACCTTGTTGACTTGTCGTCCCCTCCTTCGGTTTCACTGGGGTCTTAAACAAAGCGCGAGCAAAGACCGGTGAACTCAGTCCCAATATCAGTTTGTGACACTAAACTCGGTTTCCAACTCCCCTTCGAACGCCAAAACTCTAACAACCAGATCAGCAAACGGGTCATCCTTGTACCTCCATAGTGAACTAACTTTTGAACTAATCTCCTCATTATCTGTTTTCTTAAACCACAGATCTAACTTGTCCTCAGAGGACATCATAGCGATGTTGGCCAACCCTTGACCTTCAGTTTACAATTTTAAAATATTCTTCCAATACTAAAAGTCTGACAGTTTGCCAAATTACTACCAACTGCTAAAATAACTTTCATTAAACTAAACTCAACATGTTGTGCTGAAAAAATACGGAAAGAAACTACACTTTTTGTGACAAAGATACTTACAAAAGCACAACAAAAACACTATTATTCAGCAACAAGTTCAATCATGCCCAAATGTTAGAGAGATCTGCATGATTGGTGTAAACATATCCGATAGATTTTTGCACAGAGAAGACTGAAAACAATTAAGATTGACTTAATAAAGATTGTGCATATTTTTGTTTACATTCTGCAGTTGACAGTAAATATGCATACATATCATAACATCCATCCGTTCATTATCTTCTCTATGCAAAATGCACTGCCTTCATGTAGTTTGTCGTAACGATGATGATATGAACATCACCATTTGCTATCGTTGTTGCGTATTTACATCTTCCATCATACTTGTCAAGCTCAACAAATATCCGAGCAGGAGAGTCATATAAGCAGTGAATATACGTAACTTCTGCTTCAAGTCTGAAACGAACAGAAACAGTGAAGTAAAATGACGCTATTGCGAGTTACCTATGGTTAAAAAAATCAAGGAAAACGTTATGTTGGTACCACAAATATGCTCCGTTTGACGGGTCTATTTTGAATATGGAAATTTTCTGGTGTGTTTGCATCTGAGATTATGTGCATAAAGGTCGCCGAGATATGCTGATTTTTGGAGCTCACAAGTATTTAAGACTTCGTATGATTTGAGTGTGCGTTGGTCTGCAGGAAGCGACGGAGGATTCGAATTCCTTAGTGGAAAACATTAGGTCCATGACAGATATGATAAATATATGCATTTCATATCATTGAACGATCTATAATCTGTATATATTTGTGGACAGACATACCCTAACCTGCTAAATTGTAAACATTATTGTAGCTTATCAATCAGACACTGTGCTGCCCAAAACGAATGCCGCTTACACTGTAATCTTGCCGGTTTCATTCAGCGGCTCGTAGTTTCCATTTAACTATGGCCAATGGATCGCATAAACGATAAATCAATAAATTGCAAATATTGTGAACCGAAATCAAGAGTGAAAGCGTTGACAAAGACGTCACAGTCAACCCTTATTCATGGGTATTTGATCCATTCGTCTGGAAACGTTTCTTTCGTGACCGAATTTATCGTATCTGGCTCTACCAAAGAAATTCGTACTCCGATAACACCAAAATAGCTAATAATTCCCTGGCCAAATTTATTACTGTTTATTATAAGGTTTTCACAAGAAAGTAGGAATAGTTATTATTATTTATTACTAATCTTAGCAATAGCAATCTAGAGGTTATACTTCCAAAAAAATCTACTATCGAAGTTCTCTCTTCAAGCTCTGAATACTCATTCTGGATTCTATACTTTTCTCTAGGAGAACCACATACAAAAAATACGTTAACAGGAAAAGATTTATGAATTAGTTTGCTCGAAAAATTTAGTTCCCAATAATTTTGGGGTACATGATTCTTATAGCTTGTTACATTCCAGGTAAAAGATAACAATTACAATTTATCTGCATGTGGAGTCCAGTTATGAATACTAGTATAAGGAAACGGAGTTGGTAACTAGTTGGGGTTGTGTACATCGTCACAGAAGCCACAAGGAAAGAATGATGTGACTGAAATAATTATAAAAATTGAATTAGTACTCTACTGCCAAGACGGAAAATATTCTAGACAAATCAACGCTTCTTAAAACAAATAATGAAATACCGATTGCAAAAGAAATCAAGTAATTTTTGAAAATTACTTTAAGGTTGGTGAAGGTTTAAGGAAGGTTGATGAACATCAACCTTCTCACATACAACTGCGATAACTGGTTTGATGAAATTTGGGGGGCAAATTGAGCAAAACTCCTGAACTATTCAACTTTGACAATTGGTAATAAAAATTGGTGAAATAATGTAACTTTTTGAGTACTATTAATCTGCAAAATTTGAAAGAAAATTATTTTTTCGCGAACTGACCTTCCGGATTACGGAGAACCTAGTCGGGTGTGATTCTACAAAGCTCGAATGACAAAGATAACCTTTTTCAGTTAAGGATCCCTCAGTCGCTTCTCTAGAGTTTGGGTCATAGATTAACAACTTTGAAAATCACGTTGACCGGGGAATATTGCAATTAAAGTTAACCCTTTAATGCATAGAAATGCCTTGGAGACGCGTTTAGAAGTTAATCACGAATGCGTTCCTGGGTGATTTTATACGAAAGGGTTACTGAAAGCAGTAAAATTAGGTTCGGAAAGCCCTTTTTGAAGGCTTTATAACTCACACCCAGAAGAAAGTTTCTTAAAATGTCTTCTGACACACGATTGTTCAGAAACGTATATCATTGCGTTGCCATGTTTCAGTAAAATCGTACAGATTTTTTGGCTCAACTTTGTTTGGAATGAAGTCAGTAAATTGACGTTTGTAATGTATTTCTTATGGAGACAAAAAATGATTTTAGTTAATTCATAGACAACCGCTTAACGGATTCTAAGCCATAGAGATGTCGACATTGAGATCCTTAACTAATAACTTTGCACTACAAATAACAATTAAGGCTGAGGATTCCACTGAGAGTTGCCCCTAGAAATTGAAAACTAAATTAGAAGCAAATCCAAATTGTGAAATTTTTGTCATAAGAAAAGCATTGCAAAATCTATCCACTACCGACATCTGTCAAGTATCTTTCCGGGTTCATTTCTTCTCAAAAAATTCAGATTATTGTTTCTGGTGGCTCGTGATCCCCCAATCTATGAAACTTCTATAAGCATTTTCCGAAAAAGATTCTTACGTTGATACAATAACGACATTCAGTTGGGCTTATCTTGAAGGGAGATTATCTATCAATTGGTATGCACCGGAGAATTCTAAACTGCTGCTGCTAAAAATTCTTTTAAAATGCGTTTTACCATTTCAACACTAACCAACCTGACTTAATGCCATTATACCTGACCGACTGTATTATGATGACAATCACCAGCGGCCCAACACACGTGACGTTGTTCTATTTATAGCATTCATAGAATTTTTGTCTTTTTCGACAGTTTATAATTATAGGGTTTTCGGAGTCTGTGATAGAGCTTTATAAAAGAGTAATTATTCAATGTTAACATGAAATTGAAATTTTTGGTTTTTTTAAAGAACGTCTCCACCCTTGAGATTATCAATTTTAATTTTACAAAATCGCAAAAATTGTGCCGGTTCTCTACATGTCTATGGTTTCCAATAAGACTTTGGACTTGGAAGCGCGCTACAATGTATTTCTTGCGGGGGGAATGGGATGGATTTCGTAGATTGATTTCTATCTAGATAGAACATGCCACCCATTTACGTAATGTTAAGTACGACTTTTGCTCTTCCTTTGCTTCCCTGCTATTCAGGTAAATTTGTTCCTCGCTACATCAGAAGCATTATTTTCAAGAATTTCCAAAGAGACCTAACAGAGGACAGGGCCGTATCAATTCTGAAATCCAGATGACGAACAAAATTTTCATTGCAAAATCATCTAGTTAGTCGTCCAGGGATATAAATTTACCTGAAGATTGGAGCTGCAAAGGAACAGATTTTTGTGGATAAAATATTCGTGTTGTTTCTAGTAAGTTTGTCTATTTCTATTTTTCGTAGATTTCTAAACAAATATCTCTCAAGGCTGAAGGAATTCGATGCAAATAATTGTATATTCCTAGGAGAAGGCCCGTTGAGGTTGAGGAACGGCAATAGTTTGATAATCTTCCTCAAAGTTATAGACAATCCAATCAAGATGGTCTGGGAACAAATATCATGAAAATCGAGTTGAAATGACTTCGGAATGAATTACTTAAAGCAATTTACTGGTCCCCATGCTTATTATATGGCAGTTGCGTATTGAAACTCAATGATTTTTGACTTTACTACTCTATGCGCAGCCCTAAGCGTTAACTAACTTTCTACTTCATCCATCGAATGAACTTTCTGATCAAGGATTTTAAAGGGATGTATGTTCCAATGTAGCTAACACAAAGAATGAGCATAGCACTCTCAGCAACCCGAAGAAAAGTTTGGCTTATGGTTGTAACACGAAAACAAAGGAAAGGATTTAATATTTCTTATTTTAAGTTCTTGCATGAAGTTATTGAAAAGGTTAATGTTAAATGGCAAATGTTCAGGAGCCAATGAACTTGCCAACTGACCGATAGGCCATGCGAGCTGAATTTTTAGTTAAACCCTTGTCATTGGGTGCTTTCAGAATTTCAAGTCATGGACTACTGGACCAGATTAACAAAATACTTAAACAGACTTACGCTACGGTTGTACACGGTTAAGGGATGCCCGTAAATTTAATTAATTGTTTCATGCTTTGGAGTCTCTGAGTTCCCTCCTCCAAGTCTTGAATCTTTTCTTTCTACAATCATGGAACAACTTTGATTTCTTGGCCTTCTCAGTCCTTTTATCATTGGCTACTCCTCTGCTGTGTGGAGGATTATCCGCGGTGGACGATCCTAAATAAGTACAATAAATAATTCCAGATATCTTAGAATGTCCCTAGTAGGTATGCATTAGCTGACCCCAACGTTTTATTCCGCTTTTTGTGAGTAACTCAACGTTGCCTACAAATGCAGCATATTAAAATTGGTAATTTCGAAACTTGGCCGGAACGTCTGCATATAGTTCACGTATCATATCTATACTGTTTTTCAATACCATGAGAGTTCAGTATAATTATTAACGCAGCATTAGCAAGTTTATAGGTTTATGAATGGTAGGTGTGAGAATGAGGTTCCGTCCGTCCGAAGCCGTTTATGTATAACTATAGCCATCTGACGGATCAGACAGGAATTGGGTACAGGCGAAGCTTCGGTTAAACAGTTTCACCTTGGTTGGCTGAAGGGCTATGTAGTTGAAGTAGTTTAAGGCAATTAAGGAATAGTTAAGGGAGTAATAATTAGGGAAGGAAGTTTAAGATAATTAGAGAATAGTTAAGGGAAGTAAAATAAAAAAAAAGTTTTCGAGGATACAAATCTCTCTGAAACTGCAAGGAGTCTTTTTGCTCTTTAAACATTGCGTAAATGGAGGATTAGTTCCCCAGCCATAACATCTTTAATTTGAACTCATGTAACAAATAAAGGAATCATTCTGAAGGCTTCATAAATGTACCAATACCATTCATAATGTGGTTCATTTGACAAATTTTATGGAAATTTTCCCATGAAAAGGATGGTCATGATTACTTTTACTTCTTGGAGACAGGTGAATCTTGAGTGTTCAATTAAGTTAGAGTTCGACACAACCTTTGCAGTTAAATTATTGTCACAACATATATAATAAAACAGCCATAAAAATTTCCATAATATTTACGTATTCATTTATGAGTTTGCCAGACATTTTAGAATAAAAAAATATTTAGCTTAGTTCAAGCTGGACTGAAGTAAAATGATGACATGACAGTGCTGATACAAATGCCCACAAATATAATTTAGACATATATGCATATGCAAAATTCCGCTTATACTAAATCTTCATTATAAATCGAGTTTAGACTATTTACCGCAAGCATTAACTATGTTTTGAAAAAAATTCACCGACCCGGTTGGTAAATAAGCCTCAACACTAACGCCAGCCTGTGTACGTCTGTTTAAATAACAGAGCTCATAGAATAGATAGGTTCAAATCCCTACAGTAATGTTTAATTAGCATGACGATTTGGAAACCCTGAACCTGATGTTAATCAAAAAGTCCTACTCAAAAGCTGTGTTTACGTAAGAATTCATAATGATTGTACGATGACCGAAGTTGCTAATTATTAGTAATTATTATTGATAACAATCTACACATAGACCATGTTTTATGAATTTGATACTGACCACAGACTAGAAGGCTAAATAGCACAAGACAGATGATGATAGTTCGTTATGGACTTGACTCACAATGAGTGAGTATATCTCCGCCCATAAAAGTCACATGACACAGAAATGAACAAAGAAATCAAGCAGCTTGCTGCTAGCTCCTCGCTTACAAAACAAATCTACTCGCGCGTTTTTATTCAAGCTGGCTTCCTCCGTCGTTTTCATTGGATTATGGATTAACCAATGTGTCTCACGCCGGAGCTACATTCTGGAGTCAAGTCCATAACGAACTATCGGCTGTCTTTGATAGCCTCGTCTGTGATACTGACTGGATTAAAAACATTAATAAATGCATTAGAATCTCGAGTCTCGTCAACACTTCGTAAATCACCTCCCATTGCCATATAAATTAAAATTACCAGTGAAATCAATAAAATTTGGTTTCGACAAAACGATTTAAATTTATGATTTATGCAAAAATTCTGCTTTTCTATTGTACTATCGAGTTTAGACTATGCTGCAAGTACTGACGTTTCATAAACCGCAACTACCATCGTAAATATGAAGTGCATATTACGAAGGCTTGGTATCGTGTCTGTCTGTGAAGTCTCTAACTTCCGAAGTATATGAGTTTTTAAATTCTGATTTCACTAATCCATAGTTCTGGTCACTGACAAGTAAACAGCAGGATTCCCTAATTACGTCAGCTAAGATGCGATTGATACAATTGAGAATAGGTTACCTGCAGATGAGGTTGAGGCTGTAGGTCGGCGTCCTTCAGTGGGAGTAGTTCTATGCAAGGATTCGCGTGTACTTTCGTCCATTGTTTGTTCCCTAGAAAAAGAATTAAATACATGCTCACTTTGTTCGGATTAGACTGACGCGCATTTGAAAGAAATCTAGATTATTAGAAAGCCTGTGATATAAAAAAATTCACTAATAACCATAAATCTTGTACGAAATCTTGTAGAAGAATAGGCAAGGGCACGGTTATCAGTCCAAACAAACTAGATGTTAGTTGATACAAAACACCTAGAAAGAACTAGTAGAATAACTCTTCAATGCACGTAGCAACATAAATGCATTTCGAATAATATTTGCTTTCTTCTGCTAGATGCTTTCACCGAAAGTATTTCTGACTGACTCATTAAAACTCTAATATCTATAACAACTCATTCAACTCCCACATTAACCCAAGGGTTGCCAGGTATAAGGAATCGTCAAATAGCTGGTTGGGAAAATTTGGACTTTGATAATCGGAGTTTCTAAAACTTGTCACTACCGTCATATTAACATGAATTATTATTTAATTGTCCATCTGCCTAAACTTTTCGTCCTGTGAAATCAGAATTTTAAAAAGAAGAGAGGGTCAAAAAGATAGGTGTACCATCTACACATTTTTACCCCAAAATTTCGGACAGACGAAAATGAGTGAATCATCAAAAACTTAATTATTGCATTCAGTATCCCAACAGCTTATTGAAGCCTTGGCTCAAATTCTTGATTAGAATGCTTGTCTCGCTACTGACGAATCATACTGTACCTGTAGTTTAAAGCCAACCAGTAGAATATTTGTTTTGCTGCTATCCGTCGTATTTATTTCAGCCTCGAACAGAGTTATTTTTACCACCGACAGAACTTACAACTTATTTTGCAGTGAGCTATACTATAATAGCAAACTAGAGAAAAGACGGCAATGTAGAGATAGGTGATGGCTTGTGATTGTAGGTCGTTGATGACCGTTAAAACAGTGAACTTTGTTTCTATGCGGTAGACAATTTTACAATGAAGACCGATCTGAAGAGTTACACAAGTCAACAAAAGTTATATAGAAAATGGTTCACTCACTGTTCGAAAACTCAAGAATCACAAAAATTTTCACGACTGGGTCTCCTACGTCTCTGAATAACCACAATATTTAACTGCCCATTGCACTGTCACTGCCCTTTATTCAATTAATCTCATCTAGCTGGTTCTGAAAAAGAACTCACAATTGAAGTGTAAACCTCCGTAGAACCTCATTGGATACGATATTAATATTGCCACAGCCTGTATGAAAGAGCTTTATTTGTCATTGTTGGTTAAATACCTTGTTGAAAACGAAACGTGTGATGTGACAAGTCACAAGAAATATTGTGAGGATCGTTTCCTAGTTGTACATAGTTGTTCTGATGGAGATTTCGAGATGTTTGTATTTATAGTAACTTGGTACAGATCAGCGGTATGAGAAGATGAATGATTGAGTCTTATCATGTTTTCAATGATGTGCCGTCGGTTTCGAGAAGAACTTTCAAATTGTGAAATACAACAGAGTCAAACTTACTTGCGGCTGAGAACTCGACCAGCTAAACGCAGAATATCACCCTCCGTGAAGCTCAATCATAAGGTGGATTCCTATTCACATTCACTTTATGCAAAATGACCTTATCAGAAATTGATCATAAAATCCTCATTTGTATGACTGATATATTTTATAAATATGAAATTTTCCTTTCAAAAGCTTAATTAAGATTTTGTTAGGTAGTTATGCAAAATTTGAATAACTTTTTGTTTCACATGATGGTACTTCACATGAAAAGTCCTTATCTTTATATATTGTGGTCAAAATGCTGAAATGGCGTTTTGTAAAACTTTTGAGGTTGGAGGTCTCGTTTCCCATTTCGTGGATGTAAAAATGTTTGGTAAATGGTAATTAGGAATGTGTTGTTATTTTAATGGGTAGTACATGATGCTTTAAGCTTTGAAGGCTGAGCATAGTGAGCATCCTTTTACACGGATTCCATCGAAGGAAGACAAAATATGAAAATGGGTTCACTTTGCACTTTAACTTAGAATAGATATCAATGCTGAGGAGTAGGCAGACTTCAGTGTGGTACTGAGTATGAAGCAAATAACAAATAAATTGGAGTTTTGACGCATCGTTTGAGAAACCTATAATACCGAAAGTAAATTGAAACAAAACCACCATAATATGCTCATGCTGATTGGCATGCATCTCATCTACGTCTGCTCTGCGACAAGTTGTTTAGAGAAATATTTAAGATACATATTCAAATCTACGCTGTTGTGAAGTTGTACCGATATGTATGTGCCAAGATAAGGAACATGCATAATATATAAGTAAAAAAAGTAAAATCCTTCAAGTGAGCTCCAACGAGCTGCTCGATGTAGAGATTAAGATGGTAAGCTTATAAATTACTGAAAATTATTTTTTGTCACCATAAGAAATACACTACAAATTCATTCTAAACAACGTGGTCTAACTGACTATTTAGACTGTCCAACATGATTTATGTATAATTCGATAAATATGAATAAAAGGCTTCTTCATGGATTCCATCCACTTATTGCAGAAAATTTAGGGATGGCATTTGTATTCTAGTAGTCCGCTTCCACATCCGCTCAACAAGAGTAGGAGAAAGGATAGAGGATATACAACAAAAAGTATCATTATTGTGAAAAACGTGTCCCAATGGTCCATTGGAGTGAATTTCGGAGGCTGTTTAGTACATGACAAACTCGACTCTTCAAGATGGTACTTGAGATTTCTTCCTGCTAATCCATTTTCCATCATCAAGAGCATCCTTATTATTATTTATATGACGAATAAAAACATTTTTCTCATATCAATCAAAATAAATTAACGAACAGCGAAGCGTATTGTTGGTAAGTTACTTGACATTGAGTGCGTCACGGTAAGAGGCTCCTTTTTTGACGAATGGGGCACTTCTAGTTGATGGCGTCTTTAATTGAATTGCTGACACTCTTGAGCATAAATAAGCGTTTGTATACTTCCAGAGAGGAAAACTGGTGAGAATCCTTGAGTCTGTTAAAAATGCTGTTTTTGATTTCAAAACATTTGGAAGTGCATACTCAATTCCCATTGACAGTGAACTAAAATTTGATGACTTTCCCATGTTTCTTGGAGGGCTCAGTCCCTTTTGGGATACAAAATATGAAAGTTATTTTATGCACGCTATGCTTGAAAATGATGAATTTATTGACTTTTGGAACCTCAACAGCCAGTTGCAGTAAAGATGGGTTGAATTTATTTACATACAATGAATATCCTGCTGAGAATAATTGTTGGAATGACGAAATAGGATCAGTATCAACTGTCAAGATTGAAATAATTGTTGATGAATATCCAGTATGAAAAATGATACTAAAATGGATGCCACAATGATTGTGATTCGAAGACTCATTAAATCATAAGGTTTATCTCCTCCAAGGTCACCTAACGAAACAAGAAACGCAAGAAATTTAGTGTTAAAACGGCCAAATATTATTTAAATAAAATTAATAACTAACCTTGTTTAGTTGAGATTGAAAGGGTCCAAAGAACCGGGTGGTACACAAATTTACATTCACATCCGCACATTGCGAGAATAATTATGGAACATGCGGTAACCACCAACATGCAAATTACAAACGTGCTCAACCACACTGTTACATTGTATGGTCTTCCATAAAGCAGTTTTACATCATGTTGGGGTGGCTGGACAAAAACCGCTACACATTACTGACGATAAGTGACAGAAGAAACAATTTTAATAATAATTGATGCAATGATAAGTGCAATATTTAATTATGCTGTCTCATTTAACCTTCGTTTTACAAACGAGTGTAGGAAGCATATGCCGTTTGAGCCCGTTTGTCGATAGAGTTGACTTTCAAACATCTGCTATTCCTGCTTCATTTTGATTGATAATTTTGACTGTGCCCTCGTTTTGTAGCAAACCATTAGCATCCTGTACAAAGCTCTGAGTACTTCCTATGGCCTTTTCACTGTCATGTGGAAGTCATTATAATTCTCTTTGTAGTTTTTTGTAGGCTACTGAAAGAGTAGAGTTTGCATAAAATTCGTTACCTAAAATTGAGAGCATCTCGAAGAAACCGGTACACAACAACATTTGCACCTCCTTTAAACTCTAAAGGTGAGTCAGGAGTTGGACGCGGCTTAAATTTTTCCGATGCCAGTCCAGGCAGATTCTAGGAGAAAGTCAATGTAATTACTAAATATATGCACTGTTAATCATTCAAATACCATTGCAACGCCTGGAAATGTTCCGGAAGCAAAGTTTTGTCGGCGGCTTGTGATTCCCGTGACAAGAAAAGATATTTTCTCCGTTAGCGTTTTTAATGTGCTTGGAATTAATATGTTTTGGCTAAAAATCTCTTTTGTAAACATTTTGAATATTTCTCGGCATTCGCCACTTTCAATGTGGCACACAACTATCATTCCTTGACCAGATATGAAAGAGAAAGTCGTTGATCCAAGATTTAATGGCCAGTGCGACTCATTGTGAAACAAAATTATATGAGTAGACAGGACAGAGCTACAATTCCTATTCCCTTTTCCACTGCAGTTAAAGTACTACATGGACAAAATCAGGATTTTAGAATAAAGGAAATATTCTGATGTTCATCGTATTATGTAAAAGTTATGCGTAACAGCGTACCCATGATAGAACATCCTGCAAACTTTGGCCAAAAGTTGGAATATCAAACAGCAGTATCAAACTGTTTTCGATATTGTTTTCTTTCCTTTTCACTACTTTACATACGCCTAGATCAATGAAAATTAGTCTTGTGGCAGCGTTGCAGTCAATGTCCAACGACTTTTTCGTCTCTAAAATAGCTGAAATTTTTAACAAGTATAAGGAAAATAAAACGTTGCAAGGTAAGCTTTTCGAATTATTTAAAATGAATGTACGTGCAATAATACTAATAATAACCTTCTTCTTGCATGTGTTTAGGAACAAGTAGTGTCAAGTCACTGATTTCTGGTGACAAGCAGACACTTTTTAGCTTTGTAGATGATGAAAGAAGCCCAAGTTTACCAGCTAACATAATAAGGGTAATTATACTTGATGCACCTAGAAAATTCATTGTCGATATTCCGCTATCCAGTTTTTCATGAAAGTTGAAATGAAACTGGACCGAATTCCCGAAAATGATTCTACTCATGCAAAGTGCCTAACTGATCATTTATTGATGGCCCAATTACTGTAAGCTCAAAATTATTCCAATGAGCCGTAAAGTGAAGTGAAGCTTCAAATTGGGTTTTCCGGATGACTTTTTCTAACAATGTACCATCATGTCTCCATTTGATGCATAACATTTTTTGATTGCCAGGCTATGCTAGGATTAGCTGATATTTCCATGAAAGTATTATGAATGCTCATTTTTTAGTGCTGTATAATATGAAATAATTCAAAGTAGACTTTTATATTAT
Organism: Orchesella cincta; assembly: GCA_001718145.1. Lineage (NCBI taxonomy): Eukaryota > Metazoa > Arthropoda > Collembola > Entomobryomorpha > Orchesellidae > Orchesella > Orchesella cincta. The sequence continues at coordinate 52,837 of LJIJ01000454.1, forward strand.
GTACGTTTGAAAATGTATGGCGTTAATTTATTTTGGTTTCCAAATTCATTCGTCGCAGTCGCAGGTTTCAATTTGATTCATTGCCAATGTTTTAAAATCCTTACACTAAATGGAATATGGAAATCCTTTACTTCTTATAGTAGGCACCATATCCAAGACCTCCATAATAGCCTCCATATGAGCCGTATCCAAGAGAGCTGTATCCAAGGCCACCGTAGGCTGGGTAGGCGCCATAACCGCCATAATAGTATTGGGCGCTGGCAACGGCCATAACAGCCATAAGGACGAGAAGGGCAAACTATAAAAATGGAAACAAAAATTGGTTAGAAAATTTGATAATATTGGTGAACCAAAAACTGGAGAAATTTTGATTCGGGAAACTTACGAGTTGAGACATGTTGAAGTTTTGGAGTTGGATTTGGTTGACTTTAGTCAGAATGTTTTATTAGGAAGCTTAGCGAGCAACTGATGTCTGTTCCAAAAGCAGCAGCCCTTTTTATACTAAACTAGGTGAGTAGAACCAATGTTAGAAGTAATGAGGTAATCATCATCGTCTGGATATATAAATGGGTCCTCATGATCCTGTTTCATAAATATAGGTTGTTTGTTTCACTTGTTGATGCATGCTGCATGACTTACATAACTGACGTTAGTAAGGTACCAGCATAGGACCACGCCTTTAGAATTGCGAATACAATGTTTTTGGAACCCAATAAATGCAGGATTTGAACTGTAGACGTAGCGATAGCTCCTTCTTTCAGTGTACATTATCAAAAGGCAATGCATAAGGTATACATACAAGGCAAAACGTAATGCATGTTTTTTGCATCGCTCCAAGCATTCGTGAATTAGCCAACAAGACAAACAAGATATATGGGTCCGTTTTTTGTAGTTTTCCAATTGAAACTGATATGTGAGTGAGAGTTGCACCAAATGATCGGTCTGGTTTGACCGGTTAAATTTAGGCTCATTGGATGGCATTTACACATATTTTATTTAAATAAGCAAGACTGCATTAAACATCACGGTCAGGGAATAAATTATAAATTGGTACAAGTGGGTTTGACACAAGAAAATGCATTTCTGCAGACACACTTTCCGAATTAGGTAAACCTTAGCATCGAATTTCCAGCAGGTCGAGTAGAATCTAGAACTTTTGAGACTCATGTTTTTTGTGCAAAGCATCTTCGCAAAATCTTCATGCAAAACAAAATAACCGAAAGAATAGCAACTGTGACTAGAAAAGTAAAGGGAAGCCATGTGACTAAAACATACATGGAATGAAACTCCAAAGCTTTTTCTGAAGGATAGGCCAAACTGGTTTCTCTCGTAAAAATCTGATCCATTCGTTGCAATGTTCCTGTTTGAAACATAAGCAGTAATCTATAAATAATGTTTCGATTTTAGGACAGTTTCAAATCAAGTTTTACAAAAAAAAATGTTTCACAATGCACAACAAAAACAAGGTGCATTTCTGTTCTATATTGCTTACTTTATGTATGTTGAATGCATTTCGAAATGGAGATCCTTTTTTCCCAACATGTGCACTTTTGATGGGCAACGCATATATATTATATGGTGTGCATAATGCAATCAACCAAGACCTTCCGTTTCAGTGAGTCTATGCCATTGTTTATGAAGCCGAATATGCAGAAATAAAATAATTTTTTTGTTGTAGACTTGACATTCAGTATAAAAAGTTTTGCGCTTTTAATTTTCAGAAACGTAATTTTGAAACATTTTGCCAATATATCACGAACTGATCAATTGAATTTTGTGCGTAAGGTACTCCGTAGATTTTGTACACGACTGGCTTTTTTACGAAAACATTTACTTCTTGAAATAACCAAAGCCGGTGTAAGCTGGGTAGCCATATCCATATCCGGTGGAATATCCAACAGGATAGCCGACCCCAACTCCGTATCCATATCCCCCATAAACGTATTGCGCGCTTGCGACAGCTATAATGCAGGCAAGGACGAGGAGGGCAAACTGTAAAATTGGAAACAAAATGGCTGAATTTAGATTTTTAAAGCATTTAATGAAATCGAATTAATTATGGCATTTGTGGAAACTTACGAGTTGAGACATCTTGGGGATGTTTTAGGTTTGTTGAGTATTAGTTTGTTTGAAAGTGTTTGCAACAGTTGCTAGTTGAATGCTTTCTGATGCTTTGTACACGAACTTCCAGAGTATTTATATGAAATCGGGCACCAGCCAAATATTATATGAATCATTATTATTGTCCGAAGATCAAACCCTGGATAATATGCCAGTGATTGAAGGTAGGTAACGCATATGTATACCTAATTAATTAACCTATCTACTCTTGTCCATCCTCCGCTACGCATTTTCGCATTGACTTGTTTTAGAACCACACCTACAGATATCTATTCCTGATTGGATCAAAGCTCAGGTTGAGCTAGCTCGCTTGCTGCGATTTTTTGCATGTTTTCTTTATCGCTTTGTTTGTAGGAATGTATGATGTCATATGTATTTATCAGAATGATAGAAACAAAATACTATTTATTGCATGGATTACTACTACACGTACATCACTGATCTTAAATGACTCTACGTAACTGACAAGCAGGATGCTGGGACCCAATCCATTGTATTGTATTATATATCATTTGAAGGCGTGATTATGGGTTTGACTGTTAACTGAATCATCCAAAAGAACTTTGGTTGTGTATGGTAGATTGAAATAATATAATTTTTTATTCGGGTTTGGGAAAAAAACATTACGACTACATGCTGTTTAAGCACATGTACATAAATAACTTGAAAACATACGTTTATGATGATGTGATGAGGATTTTTGAAATGAAGTATTATTCAATACAAGACTGGTTGGTAAATAACATGGAATCGACATTATTGTTTTGGCTACCACATGTAAACAATTCTTCTCTTCCTACTTTGACAAACTTCTATCAAAAGAGCAATTATAGACAGCAAATAAACAAGTAGCAAAAAAACAAAGGCTGTGACCACATCTCTCAAGCATATCGTGTGGAAGAAGGAATGCTTCAAGTCCAAACATCGGAGGGTTGCGGCTTCGAAATATTTGTTGAGGTGTCGGGTTTGCAGACCTCGCTCACGAATTAGTAGTAACCTATAAAATATTGAGAGGCACAACAATAAGTTCCAGTTTTCTGTCATTGTATCTGGTTCAAACAAGACTTGTTGACCAAGTTGACCTTGATGGTAGATAGCAACATATATTTTTATGGTCACGCACGATCCATATAAAATTCTTAAAACAGAACATATATTCTGCACTCAGATTATACCTTTTGTTTTTATACTTATTAAAGCTTTAAAAAACTATTTTGAGCTAAACACATACTTTGTATTGAGATGTTCCCGAAATGGAGATCCTCGTTTCACAAACATGCCTTGCTGAATGTAGGAGCCTTCAACGGACACTTCATCAATTTTACCACACACAGAGTTATCCTGGAATGAAATGTTATGTTCTCGAAATGCAGGATAAAATTCATCGGCAGTCGTCACCAATGCTGAAGAGGACGAGAGAATCAGAGAAATAGCATCACTTTTTAGTATTTGAGTAACTGGTAAACTCAGCAAGCTCATATTTTTTAGCCACTGCAAATTGGGAACAAATCTATAGAATGTTTTCCATATTGTCAATTAGTATTTAATTTAATTTCGCTATTTACTTCAATTCTAAGAATTATAGTCGGAACGTATTTGTCCACGTATATACTAAAATGTTCAAAATTTTGGAACTTTTTTATGGGAATAACATCCACAGACAAAATGGAACACATGGATGACGTGTAGCCAACGTATATGATTTGACTTGCCACCATCGTTGTAAACACTAATATTTTTGCATGCTGTAAATGCAAAAATTCGTAGTATCCTTGAAAATAAGAAAAATACGATTTTTTATATAGTTATATCGATGCCATCAAAATTACCTTGTTTGTTTTCTTCAATTGCTCGCATTTACCTTTTTGTGAAATAGCAGCGAGAATCCACATAGCAGTACTATGTTGGTTGGTTGTTGTATGTTTTGAAAACGACCGTTGTTTTCTTTTGAGACATATAAATGAAAACAAAAGCCCCAGAGAGTAAATAAAAATTATAAATATTCCTATTGTGAGCCATAGGTCCCACGAGAATGGCATCATGAAAATGTTCCTATGATCCGCCAGTAAGGGTTGAACAAAGAAAGCTTTCACTCTGAGAAGTAAAATGACCAATCATAAAAGAAACAAAGAAATAATAAATTTTTAAGCAAAGAATTTTTTACTGCGAACGATAAACTGGGTGAAGATATTGAACTCCGTAGGGTCCAGCCATTCTGTATGGAAGATACTCTGCCAGGGAAATAGAAACATCTGCACTACCATCACACAACGATTTTGCAAGTCCTGAGTTATTAGCTGTTCTGTTTTCACCCATGACTAAATATCCATCGCTTTCAATTGCTACTTCTCTGAAAGTTAGCAAACAGAAAGCTACATGATTCTGCAATATATGATTATGGCAGATCAGAAACACATATTTATTTAATACGAAAATTAGTAAAAACACACGTAAAATTTAATGCATCCCGAAGGCATCTATAAATCTCGATTTCCAGACCTTCTTGCAGAAGTATTGTGTTGGTTAGGTTAGATTGTCTCGTGAAAGAACTTAAATACGTCGTGGCTTGGTAATCCTGGAACAAATTAAACTAAATTAGTAATGATATTCTGGGCATGCTATTGGGGTAGTATGCCTTACCACAGTTTCTGCAACAATCGGAATTCCAAGAAAGTTACTTCTTCGGAAAGATTGCTTATGGAAAACCAATTCCGGAACTTCAAAAAAAGTCATACTGCTTCTCGGTTGCAGTGGAGCTGCTTTCAGTACTGTCAACCCTTTCATTGTATAAAGCTCAAAGCATTCTTTGGGCGTTATGAACAGTTCAACTGAAGATGTGCTATTAATTGTTTCGTCTTCAAGAGTACAAAAGTACAAGCTCGACCCAATGTCAAATTGTGATATTGTAGCCAAGTAGGACTTTTGCAACTGGAACTCCGTTTTGGAGAGCAGTCCTATAGATATTGCATTTCGAGCCTCCATATTTTGAACCTGTCTTAAACCAAAATGTTCAGTGTAATTTCACATACATTATATTATTTATGTTCTCCATGAAACTTTACCTTCCAGAGAAAGTCCGTGAGTTCCAAACTAGAGGATAGTTTTGAAAATATTACGAGTTTCCTTTGCGTGAAAAGCGTCAAGGTAGAAAAATTCAAAGAGTAGTTAGGAACGATCGAAATGAGCTCCAAACGACTTATCATGTTGAAACTATTGTCCTTGTCTGAAATCGGGTAACAGGGAATATCAATCAAAGTTTCGTTCATTAGGCCAAATTATGCTTAAAGTGTTCATTAATTACCTTCAAAAAAGGTTGAACTCTGATAGTTTACAATCAAAAATTCATATTCCTCATTTGCTGGAGTACAAAGGAACAAACTGACAAAGTACATTGGCAAGAATGTATGCATGATGCAGAGACACTGGAGACTTTGAAAACTTCGTCATGCTACATCTACATACATCCATTTATTGTCAACTGTTAAAAATGATAGTATAAAATGGAACTTGTTTCGATTCAAACTCACGCTAGGAGACAAACTATTGGTTCACATTTAGCCAGTAATTTACATTTAAATTAAAGATGGAGACGTGAGTTTCACCTGTCACACAAATCCAAAAATACATTAATATTTAATGATGTAAATAAAAGCAAAAAAAATCAGTATTGACTTGTTACAAGTTATGAACGCTAATGATGTGAAAGCAAATATAGTATTTGTTTGTGCTTTTACATTTATAATCTTATCGTGGTACCCAGACTTAACCTATTTTGAGTTGTCGCTAACTATGCAAGCCTGGAGTTTGACGTATTTTGGAGAGAGGAAAGAATTCAAAGTAAATATTTTTGTCTGATGAGAAGAATTGCAAGAATTGTCTGGCATTCTATTACTTTATATAAGGGCAAACCAATTAGCGAGCCGGTGTAGCATGTAGTTCAGTTTCGGCAGAGACCTGGACCCAAGTACTTCCCAAACACTGAAATCACGGATGAGATCATAAATGTTCGGTTGATTGCATTTTTCTCACACATACATTATTGGTTACATGCACAATAGATAATTGGAATTGGAATATGCATGAAGTATGATTCTCATAATAGTATGCATCCCTCGAGTCTATCTTATGCTTTCGTGCCAAATCAAGGTTTGATGAATTCATAGATATAATAGTTAGAGTTTTAAAAAGTAACGCAAAGTATTTTATTCCAAATTTTTGAAAAGAAGCCCTGGCTGTTTGATGGCTTCAGCTCGTGTTATGCGAATAACAAATGAGCAAATTTAAATTTGTCCGATTAAGAAAACAGTAAAAGTGGAAGGAGCAACCGAAATCGTAATCATGTCAGAAATTGTAAATTTTTCACTTTTTATAGTAAAGACCACTGTATGCAGGATATCCAGCAACTCCATAGCCATATGCTGGAACACCGGCATATCCTACTCCAGAATACACGTATTGTGAGCTGACTGAGGATATGGCGATAACGACCACCAAGAGGAGAAGGGCGAACTGTGTGATAATTGGATTTAAATGCACATTAAAAAATGAATTCTAAATTTTTCAGGAAAATTCAGCCATAAATCAATTTGTTCAACTTACCAGGCGAGACATGTTGGTTTGGGTTTGAGGGTAGCTTTTGCTATAGTGGAGTTTGGAATGTTTGTGGATTCAACGGTTATGAACTGATGTCTACATCCAGGATCCGTCGAGTATTTATACCCGAACCAAGTCTTTTCAAATCGTATGAAGCCACACCTTTAGCATGATTATAAAGAATGGGAAAATGGATGGTATTGAAAGATATAAAATATTGACAATGATTATGAATGCAACATAATACTCGCTTCTGTTTTTGTTACATTTTTTTGGCCAAAATCTACCCTTTTCATTTTCGATTTTTTTGGCAGCATGTATTTTGTACGTACGAATTTGCACGTTGTAACAACTCTGACAGAAAGATGCATCTTTAGAAGGCTTGCATAAATTATGTAACTCTCTGTTATGCACAAGGCATACGCATATAAGCAGCAATCAGCATGGCACGTGAATTTTTTGCGTGAGTTTCATAGTAAATTGCAAAGCATGTTCTGTAAGTTATTTTTTTACACCAAGGGAAGTTCTGCGAAAATCTAATTTCTAATCTAAAAAATCACTGATAGTGTGAAAGCGATTAAACCTCAAAGTCATAAATAAAGGTCATGTATAGTAATATTATGTTATACTTGCCTGACGATACAAGGAAGCATCCAACAAGAATTTTCAAATATTAAAGACTTGCTGCCTGGTTGGATACTTTAAGAATTAAATGTTGACTAAGAAGATATATTATGATTATAAACTTGGTCTGTATCTTTTGATTACCTAGCTCAGAAACGCATAAAATTGTGGTTTTTATTCATCGTATCTCATCCCTTCTTGTTATATAGGGTATATCGGTTCTAAGTTAGTGTAATGCATATTATGACAATTGTTTTGACGTTATTTACGTTCTTACGTAAATTTACGTATCGAAATCTATGTTGATTAGTCAAAACTCGTGACATGAGTAGCCTAAGTATGGCATTGAGCTTGTTATTTTGGGAAGTGGGATTTCGAAGATGATCTAGAAAAAGAAATGGTATCGAAGGTCACCTTGTTTCATCCGAACTTTCATCATAGTTTTTTTTATCGCAAAGCTAATCATAATGCAATCAATGCATATTATCCTCAAGGAATGTTTTTAATTTCACTGGTTTTTGGCGAGCTATTCAGGCTCATCAGATACCTGTTTGTCTTGTCCGAATTTCCGAATGCAGAAAATGCATTATGCATGCATCATATCGCAACATTAGAATGAGAACGCCAGCTTGCCTTTAGTAGAAAACAAACCAGAACTGAAACCATAAAAATAAATCTGGTTTTAGATAAAGCCACGTAAGTAACAAATGGCCAGAATAAAATTGATGTGAATCACAAATAGACAATTATGAAGCCTACTCGGTGCCCGTATGTGCATATATGTTATGTAATAACATAAAATGTATATATAATGCATTTCCAGTTTGCTTGTCATGATTTCTGCATCTATTGCTTACATTTATACGAACATTTTGCTTTTTGGCTAGTTCAGTATAATTCTCTATTCATTGTCAGTAAAACTGCTTCAAATTATAAGTTTTAAGAAACTGCCATTTTATTTTTTGAATTTGTATGGACGTTTTCAATTATCATTTCCAATTAAAACCACAAATTTAATTTACTACAAGTTTAACACTATATAACAGTTGGGGAAGAAGATTGACATGTGCCAGTCAAAAATTAAAAGTTCTTTTACTTCTTCAAGTAAGTGTAAGCTGGAACACCGTACGTATACGCTGGAACAGCTCCATAACCGTAACCATACGCTGGATATGCGGATGTGTAGACATATTGGGCGCTGGCAGCGGCCATAACAGCCATCAAGACGAGGAGGGCAAACTGAAATGAAACGGACAGTTAAAAATTTAATTTCGATTAGAAATTCCCATATTCCCATGCTTGGATGGTATACTTAGATATGATTGATTTCTGAGACTTACAAGGCGAGACATGATGATGATGATGAAGCTTAAAAGCTGCGTTTTAAGATTTATGTCAAGTGTTTTTGAATAAGTTGAAATTGCTTCTGATACCTGGGCAAGCTCCAGCACACCGTATTTATACTGACCAATTTGAGTTTGAAAGACAATTGTACGCCACACCTCAGGCAGAAGCACATTGTCAAAAACTAATATCTGAAACCGACAGCTAGTACCTGAGTTTCAATGGAACAATGGTCCCGGATTTAATAGCAAAAAACTATGCAATTTTTTGTTCTATTTATTTTTTACGTCTATCACTTCAACTCAAAAGACTGTGTAATCGTATATCAAGGTAGCATCTTCAATCTCCCTAACGTCCGATTTTTTTGCCTCATCATTGATTTTGACTAAGGATTTGTGCTGGTGTTAGGATGTTCTAGGATGACTTGCAAAAAGTATTTTTATCCAGACATCTTCTGAAATAAACTGTATTATTTGCTCCATTATGTCTTGCTTTAACAGTTTTAATTTCGGCTTCATTCATTAACTCAGACTGTATTGTTAGGTTCAGGATTAAATTCATGAATAATCTTTCTAGTTTAGACCTAGCATGAAATCCTAAAATAACATAAGTAAGAGAAAACTATGATCTCAGTTCAAAAAAAATCCAAAAGTTAAATAAAACTCACAAAAAAAGTTCGCAATAAACATATTAAAGTCGTTGGAAAGTTTTCATTTTAAAAACACCCCATGTGGATTCTGAAATAAAGAAATATTATGGAGAAGAAATAACCTTGGCGGTTCACTGTTTTTCACGTGGCTTATAAAATTCAGACATGAATCCAACATATATATGTTAATATGTCATCGCTTATATACATGGAGTAAATCATTTTTCATTTCCCTACATGCGGACAACTTTTGAGAGCAATTTGGAAAAATAATCATTACATCTCCAGAAAGTTCGTTGGTCATCCCTTTGATTTACGAATTTGACCTTCACATCACGTGGATATGGTCGCAAGCAAAAAGTTTAAACCATATTGTGCTATAGATTGTACTACTATAATAGCATTAGCAGGATGATTCCATGAGCTTAAGGAAGGAATCACGTCCGAATAGGTGTAATCAACTGCTTGCTTGAACTGATGGAATTCCTAATGAACTTGAATCTTGAAAGCATGGGTCATAAAATTCTTCACTCTAATCAGAACCATAATTGTATGAACGATTGAAATCGTTAACAGTCTGTCAATCCGAACAAACAGAGTTGTAAAGCAGTGGGAGGGATAAGCAACGTGTCGAGGATGAGCTCACATCTTGTAAGATTATTTTTGTAAAGTTACATTTCAGTTTTTGCTACACATGTTGTGCATAAAATATGTGTCAGATGGCTGTGCTTGAGAGAACTGGAAGCAAAAAATTTTTCAGTTTGCTTCTCTACACTACAATAATAGTTTGGGCTGGGGTTAGTCAGGCTGACATGACAAAAACAAAAGAGTCGTGACTACATATAGTCAACCCAAAAGCTTTTGCTGGAAAGTTTCTCTGGACGATTCTATTTTCATTATATGAGCTTATATGTATACGTCATATATATCCATTCATTATAGAGAAACGTAAGAGATGAAAGGAGTAAATATAAATGTTAGATCTAGACCACTTGGAAACAAAGGCATGAAACAAGAGAACCAAGAATCTATACTTGCATTGATTACATAACCTCGAAAAGTCGCAAAAACTTCATTGTGCCAGATTACTGAGTGCATGAGACGCAATGTATAAGGTGGTGTGTCTCGCTCAACAACCCTATCATTCTGCATAAAGTCATGGTCATGGTCATTTTCGGTTAAAGAAGATGGTAGGCCCTTAGGCAGTACAATAGATTATACTAGTAGCTTTTTGTGTAGTCTTGTCGTGATTACAATCGTGTCACCAAAAAAAATGAAGCATAGCATAGGTATAAAATTGCATTAAGATTCTGTAGTAGATTTGATGTAGCAGAACAGAGAGCATGCTCGTTCTTATTACTCACTCACCCTATTTTCGTAAATATTGCAAGTACAAAATCGTATGTTTTTCTGTCCTAAAAACACATCATAAATTAGAGATTTTACTTTTGTTCTCTATCTGCATCCGTACACGTGCAACAGCTTTTTAACTTGAATGCAATATGCTTTGGTAGGAAGGAATTATTTCTAATTTTGCACTGCACCTCATTAAAATGGCAGCTTTACTTATTCAGCCAAAAATACGTTTAAGTTTATACTCAAACCACTCAGAATTAATTAGCATTAAACTTTAATGATAATTTAACTCGGCATATATACAGCATTGTTCTTGTTTCAGAAATTACGAATTCTGTTTTGCAGTAATACTGTAACAATTGTGCATGTATTTTGAGCAAACTAGAAAATAAACATTATGAATGAGTTAGCCAATTACTTTCTTAAATATTTAAGTATATGTTATGCTTTTGGCAATTGTCGATTTGTCTACTTGAACAGACAAATTGAGACAACACATTTCAACAATATAGCGTCACAGATTTATGAAATGCAAACATGTGCACTTCACACATTTGGCTGTGTGTTCTTTGTTGTGCGATATGTTTTTAAATGCCTACTAAAGAGTATGTTATTCATTTGTGAGTAATCCTTTTCATTGGGCATACCTAATTCTTTATATTATATAGAATGAGATTTTGTCCACTTTGTTTTGTTCAAAACCTGTTCCCATAATAAGTAAATTTACGTCATTTTTTCCCTTTTTTATGATGATGTGGAAGTAAGTATGCAAAGTACATAAAGTTCCTTCCGACGCCACTCATAACGAATATACAAGACGAATGCGGATATCAATTTCCACTCCACGCTTACTATACAGTATAACTAACTGACTTCATTCCACATTAGCACGCACTATTAAATATAGGTCTGCCAAAATATTAACCCTTAAATTGCTAAGTTTCTTATGGTCAACAAGACATCTAGCCAGCTCAACAAGGTCGTATAAACTTCATCGCAGACATGCAAACAATTGCTTATCGTTGAAGTTATGATCATGTCATAGGCTCTGCCAACAAAGTAGATACAAGTGAAGTGTAATCACATGCCGATCCATGCTTGTTCTAAGAAAATCTTTGGAGTCTGACTCAACTTTATAGCCAACCACACAAGAGTATCTGGTCATCATCAGCAAATCATTTCTAAAACTTTGCAGATTTAACAAAACTACAAAACTTATAATTATGCAGTTAAAATTTGTGCCCCCTTGAAAACATTACTTTTGAATTCTCATTTTTCATAAAGGACACAGAAACGATGGTGGAATTTCCGTTGTTAGAACACTGTGAGCTCACATTTACGTTGTGGAAAAGTGTATTTCTTCTAATTTGTAGTTTACTCACCTTCAGCCACGGAAACACTGACATAGAATGCCCTGGGCTTCCAACTAGGAATGTAATTGACAAAACATCATGTGTATTGTAAAGTTTTCTATTAAAACATTAATTGTGATTAAAGTTTTGCATTTTGATATTCGTGTAGGGGATAACGCTGGAGTGCGTTTCGGGAAAGTTAGTTTCCTCCAAATACAATTGCTCCAATCCACAACCCGTTGACACGGTGGTTTATTTTAGTTGCCAACCTTATTATAAAGAAGCCTCATTGCCGAGTCCTTGGGATATCAGATCGATGAGATGCAACCAACAAGGAAATTGGGCCAGGTACAATTACTTCAGCGAGTTCAAATGTGACTATGGTACAGCCAAATACTAGATGCACATCATAATTAATATAAAACATTGCTGGAAACGTTGCTTGAATATAGAACCCATAATTCTTTTTTACAGAATGTGGGAAAGCGTTACCATCATTAAAAACTTCAGTTAGAAAAGGTCAACTCAAAACCAGAACAACATGGCCGTGGCATGCTCTCATCTACCTGAAATTGAATTGGGCCAAAGTGTCCGAAGCAATCCAATACAGACGAACGCTTCTTCAGGCAACGTCTGCAAACGGGGAGGAAGAAGATGACGGGGTAACGGAAGGAACTGAAAGAAAATATGTATTAGATCCTATCAAACTAGCTCAAATTTTTGATAACGACGATCTTTCCCGTGAAGAAATCTTTGATCCAAGATACCGCTACATTTACATTTGTGGTGGAACGCTGATTAGCGAAAAACATGTTTTAACTGCAGGTGTTTCATAGTGGATTCTAAAGAAATCGCCGGACCATGTAGCCAATTATTTTTCACATAAAATTTCGCTTTTCATGTTCAGGTCACTGTTTAGTTGATTTAAAAGGACAACCGAGAGCGACAAAGGAGTTTATGGTTGTTTTGGGTGGCACTACCAACAGTTTCTATTCTAACATTGAGGAAGCAAAAAGTCAAATTATTCCAGTGAGTCAACTATAATATTCTATTTCATGCAGAATGAGTATTAATTAGATCGCATACTGTATGTAAGTATGTGTGTCTTAATTTTTTAAAGGTAAGCCGCATTCACATATCTGATGAATTCAATTATGAAGAGTATCGATCAGATATAGCAATAATTCAGCTACAACAACCTGCAGTTTTAAGTAGTGCAGCGTTACCAGCATGTTTACCTCAAAATCGTGATGATGCGCAATTATTTATTTCGAGTTCAAAGCACGGTGAGGTGAGGGAGCATTTATTGTTTATGACAGTGCCTAATCATTTATGTTTTGTTTGGTTTTATGACAAAATTAATTTTTAAGGTGGTCGGATCTATGATAAACATCTACAAAGAAGGAGTTTCTAATGAACTGAAATCCAAGAAGCTTCAAGTTCTGCCTAATATGGAATGTGTGAGAAACATTCAACGAATTCCAAGCGACAAAGAGTTTTGTGCTGGGAGTTTAGGTACTTGAAAATCAATATGGAATAAATACCTTTGCATTAAAATATTCATGATGTTTATACAGAATTGTAAATGAATTTATGAATTATAAATTGTGTCATAGGAGTTAATATTTGCTCTGGAGATAGCGGGGCGGGATTGATAGCATCGCCAAACTTTGGACTTCGTCGAAGATATACCGTACAAGTAAGAAAAATAAATTTGAAGAAAATATTACAACGAATTAATAGAATAATAATCATCGTAACATTTTTTTTTTAAATTTAGGGTATCATCAGCTATGCAAGGACAAGAAGAATATGTGAAAACTACGCTGCGTTTACGAGAGTCTACAAGTTCACAAGCTGGATAAAAAATATTATATATGCAAATGAAACCATCTATAGCTAAAGCTGTGACAAGTTCTATCTAAAAGTATATACTCAAAATTGTGCCAATTGGAAAGTCAGTTCCGATGAAAAGATGAGCTTTTGTTTTGTAAAATACAACGCAACTTCAATTTAACAATGACATACGTTCGCCATTAAATTACTAATGAATGTTTTATGCTAATTGTTCGAATTAATAATAATTACACCGATCTTGTTTGTTGTTTTACTTTTCAATTTTTTAATTTAATCCAGATTCTTTACTGTAAAACTGCACTTTTCTGTAAAGTATATACACTTGCATGGGCTAACATTTTTTGGTTTCAACATGACATTAGTCCAAAATATACTTACAAGCAATGGTTTAACAATAATTAATTCAAAGTTGATGTTGCTGCTGGCTAGACTAGGTTGGAAATACCTTATCAGTGTTTTACAAATACTGTACACACGACGTATATATATACACATTCATTGCATGTCCAATTCACTATCACAAATATAAACTGACAAACGTATATATCCTCTCCCTCCTTTCCATTCACCTGCCACCGATTCATTTGAAACTCACACTATAACATCTTATAACATAAATACATATATTCAATTTCTGGTAAACTAGTTGATAACATACTTGGTGGAATCATCACAATTGCCAAACATTATAGGGTCATCTAGGTTGTCTTGTAAAGATTAAAAGAGCTGTCAGTTCTATCATCCGTTACATTTTGAATAAATCTTACTATTATGTTATTTTAATTTTACTACACGCACTAATTGCGTAGAAGAGACGACTTATTATAACATACGAAACTTTAACAATACCAACGAACCACACATCAGTTTCTAAAAATTTACTCACTAAACTAACTGAAACTGCATTACACGTATTCCTACACAAAAAAACTTGAATACTTGAGTACATACATTTTGATTGCAAGTAATTGATTTAGAATAAATTCGACAATATTTTATTTTTACCCACTACAAAAACAATTAGATGGATATAATATGTAAGTATAATAATACGTACTTTAATACCTACATTGAACGAACGCAGCGCATTGTCTTCTGTCGAGTATTTAACTAATCCACGTGCCTAATGATCAACAATGAACAACGAGTCCCTGAATATATACATATTATAACTTATATCTTACGACTTTTGTCTATCCTGATTATAATTATTACATATCAACAGTACATTAAACATTTAAAACAGTCATCATCATCATTATCAGCGTCACCATTAGTTAGTAAAAGTTTGAATGAAGGAATGAATAAATGAAAGTTGGAGAGTTATTGGTGTAGCTAACTACGGTTTTTTTGGAATAGGAAGATTGGTACGTTCCGACAAGCTCTTCAACCCTACCTCATTTCAGTGTGCAAGTTGTTAAAATTAAATCGCTGTCGGGGCGGCACCCCAGAGTAGTAAGTTATATCCTTCATCAACAGAGCCGTCACATACATGTGGTACCCTGCCCACAGATAGTTCATGAAGAAGATGAGAAATAGTGAGCCAGTTAGTTTTCGTGGACGATCCGGTATAAGCCAGCCGTGAATAAACATCCAAATGTGAACTCCAGTGAAAATCAGCAGCATGATGAGTTGATACAAAAACCACATTCGGAGTTTGGAGTAGTTGTGCTGTAAACCATTTTAGGGAGAATATTTATAGGCTTGTTTGCATTCTAATTATTATTAAATCATCGATAAGAAATGAGAGCTAATAGATCTACTATATGAGGATGACATTGAAAAAGTCAAAAGAAACTTACTGCCTTTGCGCCTCTGAAGAGTATAATGGAGAAAGCAAGTGAAAGGAGGAATATGAACATCATGAGAAACAAGAGTCCACGTTGTTGCCAGACTGAAAAATTTATAGATAACTTCACATGAATGCTACTGTCTGCTACCCACAGACTGTCATTTAATGGGGTTAAAAATGCATGTGTGTAAAAGTGATTACGTGGAAATTCTAAGAAAGCCGTCATGTCTACATTATGTGAGTAATACTCGAGCAGTTCATCCTTGTCACCGAGACGTAGCAGTACATATAGATATATGAATAGAGCTGCACCCAGCACATTTTTAAACTGGAAACAAGATGTCGACAAAATGAACATGGATGACTTTCACCGAGCCTCAATTTTTAGTTTAATATATTTGTTTTACAAAACTTACAATATCTAGGCCGGCAAAAAATCTGACCAGGCTGACGGGTGAAAGTCCACATGTGAAGCGTGGGAGATCGGGAGGACGCTGACTCCACGGAAGTCCAGTACTGGTGTCTGGAGGCACGTAAGGTCGCCTCTCAGCACCAGCACGGAACTTGTACATCACCAAGTTCACTTTATCTTAAATTTAACCCTTGATTAGTATCTTCCTCGTTCGTTTCTGCACTTCACAACGTGTAAATTTTGTTTTTAAAGTTCACTATTTAAAGAAACTGTATTAAAATAGAACCGCACATTGGAAGATGTAGAGAAAGTTAATCAATCAAACCACACAATGGAAGGCAAGCAAATATACAAATGATATTCTAAAGTCGCTTTTCTTGTCATGCAGATAATAATATGAATTTAAGTGCCACTATAATCCAAGAAGAACTAGCAGCAGTTCATAATAGTATCCATGATTGTACGATATGATGATAGAGCGGTGGTAGTGGAAGCAAAGGTGGGACAAAAGTATTATGAGGGGAAACACGATATAACTATAACCTTTATGGAAATCGATCCGTTTCCACTCATTCCCACGAATCCAACTACTATAAATGCCTTAAAGGTGGCCAGTTATTGACGCAATAAAAATTTTAGTCAATCGTCATCATCAGTATGCCCTCGCCGTTCTGTGTATGATGATAGGACAGATAAATAACCATGTGGGAATATGTACATGTGTATTAAATAAGTCGTCTCTCAAGCTTAATGCATAAATCATGCATCGCCTCATCATCAATTCCTCATGGCAAACGCAAACAATATGGAAAATTCTAACTTTACGGCTTTCCTTGGTTGATGACTTATCTGATGAATGTGTTTGGAAGAAGGTGAACCATCGCCCCTGGCAGCTCAATTAAGCCTTGACGGAATTTCACCGACTCACAACACCACACCACTGCCAGGCAAAGCCAATTCTACCACCACGTTCCTTTTAATATTAAACACACTCTGTAGTATTATCATTGTGCAAATATTGAGGATCCATATTTCCAATGATAGAAAATGTTTCCATTTCATCGACGGCAAAGTATGTTCACTAAGTACACTTTTATACGTATTGACGCTTAGTCAACAATAGCGAGCACAGAACATCTTTATAAAAGTCTACTCCACGAAAAAGAAAACCATGTAGTTTTCACATCGATGAATTTTCACAGCTTTTGCTTATCTTTCCCATTGCCATGTAAAGTTTTCTTAGGCAGTTGCAACAGGATGTTACTTTAAGCTGCCAGCATATATTGAGGACCTATCCATCCACCGCTCACATCCTAATCTTGAAATAGATCAAAAAGCGGAATGCGGTTGTGAAATGGCTATTTTTTCTATAGTTCCAAGAAAGCTACACACATCCTTGTTAAGGGCATACAGCCATGTACTTTCACGGTGAAGGAAACGAATGGCCTAATATGCTTTGTTAAGCTTGTTTTTGTTGGCTACCATCAACCATGCGATAATCTTTCTTTGTCCGGTTCCATTACTGCTTCGCCTAATTGAAATTCGGAGATTTCCTCAGGAATCCCAGTGCGTGATCCGATGACACGATTCACCAACTACTATGGTAAAACTGAAGGAGTTTATGTAGAAAAGAAGTTGTTGGAGTAAAAAAACAAGAACAGAATGCCCCGTAGCAGTCAAGTAAAGTGATATCGTGTACACCGCATTTACACAGAGTGGCCAACTTTCAGTATTAATTCACTTTCTTTCCTTCACCAGTCGAAATTACTGAATGCATAAGTGGTGCCATCCGAATTTGCTGCTTTCTCTCTTCTCTAGCCTGAGAGTACATACGTGGATGGACAGAATTTGACAAAATTGAGTATAATCCACTTCAGTCAGTCCCACACAATAAAGGAATAGCAAGGAAGCGACACCATCACGTCACGAGTCCAATCCAAATACCATTCTCTTGTGTGTTACCGCTACCTCCAACTAGTCCAACCGCAGAAAACAAGGACGATGTTATTTGAGGATGATGATGATGCTCACATATAGATAGAAAGTTCGGACGACATATATATACAGCTCGTCTTTTGAGAATTCATCACATCACTCACTCAATCCCTATTCGCTATGTTTGTGCGGGGAGATAAATTGCCCATAAATATTCCAGTGACAGCTTTGTAATAAAGCCTCCACTGGAGGACAGACTTTATGTACTTTTCGGATTCTAGAGAAAAATATGTTTGATTAGGTTTATTTTGTCCACCTAAACCCAACTTGCATGAAAGATACAAACCGTGTCGTGTCATTACTGCTGGAAAAGCACCAAGTCATTTTCATGCTTTATCGCACATAATCATGCTCCATCAAATTATCAACTGTTTTCCACTGTGTACTTTTTCTGACATACGTATGTCCCATCCCTATCTCAATCAACGGGAAAGCTTCATTCTCCCATTATCACCATCGTGTTCCTTAGAAAATGGTTAAAGTACCATAAAGCACATGTCATTTCTTCCGTTTTTTTAAAACCACTGAAACGACACGTACGTTTCTCGAGCGTATTCAGTAGTATACCCAAATTACTGGGTTTCTCAGACTTGTATTAATGCAAACTATCCAATTTTTGCCTACCATTACAGCTTTTTGAATGGCATTCCGTCTGTTTAATTACTAGGCGAGACCCAACTACCCGGACTATTAAACTTGCTTGCTATAATATTGCTATTTACCATGAAGCCACAAGTTACAGACAAATCTATGGTTATATATGAGCGATGTGTGTCGCATCCATCCATGTGACGTGATGTAAAGGTTATTATTATTATGTTGAAATTTTGCCAAGTTCCAACCGCTAAGCTGCCTTTTCCCTGAATGTGCTTGTCACATCAAATCGAATCCCTCATCATGAAATGACATTCTCCATGCCATGGAAGACTATCGATACTCTTATTACATTTTACAGCCATGTATGACAATGTGCTCAATTGTACATGGACAAGAGCTCATTCGTAAGCAGGTATACATTTTACATGTCAGTTGACATCTCTCCCTTTTTCTAAAACGCAAGTCATCCACCTATGAAATGGCTATAAGCCTGGTTTGGTTTGGTTGTGGTGGGGTATGCTTCTGTAAGCAAAGCAATAATCATTTTACATGCTGTAATAGTTATTGCCAATCGGCTACCATTTTCCATATGCGTTCCTAAAAGTGTAGCTTCCAGTCCCTTGAGAGAGAATTTAGTGGATGGCCCATTTGATAATCGAACATCTCTTCTCTTGGAGATTTTTCCATGTCACTGAATTATTCAAATTGATGGGTTTCCTGTCAACTTTTGTCCGGCTCCGTATTGTGTGCCGCCTTATGGAAAAAGGTGAAACGAGCTTGTACACCTAAACCCAGACTTAGATGTATATAAATCGGGAAACGCATTTGCAGGAATTATGCATATAAGCTTTTCCCTTAATACTATGTCACTTGCTGTGGAAGGTTTGACCAAGTAGAATGGGTTCGACATATATGCATTTGGCATTCATAGACTTTACTAAATGTGGGCAGTGTCAGTGTAATGCAATGGCGTGTCAATGCCATTAGGTAATGAAGTTCATTAGTTGAAGTCTTTCGTTGTATATTGACATAATACTCGATTTAACAACCGAAATATACATCTTGCGTGTGTGTACATTCCGTTAATGCTGCTAATGCATTCAGTTTAAATGTAGACACATTACAGAAACGCCAATACAAATAATACCTATAAGTTTCCTTATACTGTTTGCTCATTCACTCTTATCCAAACCACTTTCTCGAATTAGATGATGTAACAGCATCAAATTATTTGGAGTTTGTCCGTTTGACCTTATGACTTCGTTTGCTGTATTATGTAGGACGCTTTCACTGCCGTGGTAGGGAGCTTGTATGGTTGATTAATTTTAGTACCAAGAAAAACAAGAGAGAGGAAAAACCTTTGTTTTTTAAAGTCTTTTGAATCCCAGGCTGTTTCATGTTAGTTGACAGTGAACTAAAATCATTAACATTTCTAAACAATTATGCCTCCAATACAAAGAAAGTAGAATTGAGGTAACAATAATGTTATTGTAATGAAATTTCCCAAAAATGTAAACAACTTAAGTATATGGGTAAAATACAGTTTTATTTTTACCATTTTTGCAATTATGTGGATGGAAAGAAACCCCAAAATGGGCAAACATTGGATATTTTTATCCAGCCATGTTTTTACAACATTCCGACATGCACATTATGCTTACTGATGTTAGATTTCTTACTTCACTCGTGTAGCTCACGGAAGGATTTAAAGGAGGAAGACTCCACTTGCGAAAGTCATTCCATGTATATACTTATATATGTAGTAGTCACCCTCGCTTCGCACGTCATGTCACTCAAAATTGTGATAAATAATTTGTTCATCATTCCATCCAACACACATATCAATGTCAATTGAACAGAACCCATTTATTACATAAGCTTGTAAGAGAAACTTCAGCTGGGCAAAATACTTGCAAGTCGGATGCATCGAGAGATAGAGAGAAAACTTCACAATTCATCAATTGCATGCAGGTTTTTGCACCACGAGTGGGAACACTACGTACTAAAAGGTCATCGGGAAACCCAATCCGATATTTCGTAATCCCATGTTTGGTAAAATTCCATCTAATATCCGATGAACGGTTTCAACTGGTAGAAATAGTATTATGTTGTTTTCCTCTTATATAAGAATACGATGATGTCATACAATAAAACATAATCAAGCATTCCACACTGTAGCTGTAATGCAGCGCTTTGTATGCGGAAACAAAAGTAAACCGATAGCGTCAAGTATTCATGAATCTATAAAAGTTGGAGTGGCCCCCTGCCGATGATTAAGAGTGGCACGTACTTCATTTAGAATAGATTCGTTCCATTCTATGGACTACAAAACCTACAAAATTTTTAATAGCTAAATCTAGTAAGGGGCTTTTGTGGCATATAGAAGATTCAAATTGGAAACTTACTGCGTACTCTAATGAATAAAATCCTCTTGTCCCACAAATCTGCAAAATAATTCATTAGAGCTGGATATGCTTATTTTATGACTGACGCAACCCAATCATAATAAATGGTTGTACCTATAGAAAGTTTACGTTTAAGGTAGTCGTCGTGAGTCATATGTCATATTTTACAAGATACCAAATAAGCGAAATTATGTTCAATGAATTCATTAGCAGTTGCTTTGCTAATTATTCAGGAACCAGTCTATTTTTGCGTAGTTGTGCTTGGTGGATTTTTGTTTACGTTCGTACATTACTTACACCCTTGCCTCAAGAACATGGCTCAGAATGACCTGGCATGGCCTGAATACTTATTAAACGATCGAAGCCGTAAAAATGATTTCTCTGCGATTTTGTCTACCCACTGTACATAATGAAAATTTATTGGAGACCATCATGTGAGCTAACCATAAGTAGCAATGAATTAATAAAATCCGCAGTTCGTAGCATATTATGCATTCTGAGCAAAAACGGACTTGACTGATGATAGTCGAGGTGCTTGCAGCTGCGGTAAAAAGGTTACATATTTTTTATTTACATTTCCATGTTATGTAACAGGAATAGGAACAACACTAGTTTAAGGTATCATCGATCAATAGTACTTATAGAGTATTTTCTCTGATGGTCATGAAAAGTAAAAACTGATGATAGTTGGTACACAATGCATTTCTTCGGTGATGCGTATATTATATTGTAAGAGTTGTCAACCCGTCTGTCTTGTCTTACAGGTCGGAAATTGATGACAGTAGACACTGCCTAACAAATGAATCATAGAGAACAGCTACAAAAACTTCTAATCTTAATGGAATCACAAGACAAGCCCCATGTGTGCCACCTGTCCAGGCCAGTATTATGTAACAAAATAGTTGATATAAAAATCTTACGTAATAAGTTGTATTGACCATCATGCCAAGCACGCACGTTTTGTTTTGTTATCTTTATACCTTTTATCTACGTGTATGCAGCATAATATTATGGTTGCGCTTTACTAACCAACCGAGGCATAAAATGAAGTGAGAAGTGAGTACACATTTATGTACTACAATTACAAGGTAGTTTGAGTTAAGAGCTTCCGTTTTAAAATTTGTACTCAAGTTTGTTACTAATTATTGAACTTGACTGTTCTGCTAGCCAGGATTAATTAGCTAGTTTGAACTTACAACGAATCTCAAATGAAGTACATTATTACACAGTTGAAGGCGAGAGATACATAAAAAGGAGTGAAACACTTTAAATTCTACCTTCTACCTGAATGAAAATGAATTTTTGCACTAAATCTTATCGATGCAATAAAAATATTAGTCTTTAACGTGTGATTTACAAAACGCATTCGATTAACAGGCAGCGTCTTGAAAGGTTATAAAAATCGAATATTTTTTTACCAACACAATTTTTCAAGAAATAGTCGTGTTTTAAGGAAACCAAAGTACAATAGTCATGAAGTATTTTCTGACAACGCTCTTTGTTCTCCTGAGTCTTACTGTTGTATGCAATGCATACACAGTAAAAGGGGGATTTCCATTTTTGTTAAAAGTGGTAGAATACCAGAAGCAAAACGGAAATGTAAGAAATATAAACAAACAATAACATGCATATAAATATTTTTAAAACTTAATTCAATGAAAAATTATAAATGTTTTGTCCCTCTCGTTTATTTTAGAATCTTGTGCTGGCACCCCATGAATTAATTGACCGGCCATTTGACAGACTCTTGAAAAAGTATAGAAGCTACTATGGCTAAAAGAAGCAGACAAACGAAGAACAATGAAAGGGAGAAGTCGCCTGATTATGAGTTAATTTCAGATCCGCGTGCGTGCTAAAATTAATTTAATGTGGGTGCAAATTTTGCACTACCAATAATTTGATCGCATGCGATGCGACTAGACTCTTTGCAAATTGTTAATTACTATCAATTACAATTTGCTTTCTGAAAAAAATTGAAGAGGAAAGCTACGAATTAAACGGCTTATACGATAGTCTTCCGGTGCCATAATATAATGATTTTTTGAAGCTTTGTCAAACTATGATACTTTGTTAAATAAAAATATTCTACAGGAACACATAACAGTCTACCTTTTAGATTACTATTATTACTTCATTTGCACCTGCCATTGTTTGTATTTGCTAGTCACGTACTAGGAATTTTGCATTTAAAAACTGATAAGAAATGTGCATTTAATGTGAAACGGGAGGCACATGACATAAGCTACTTCCTTCCGATGCACCAATACATTTTCGGAATTGTTAGTAAATGCATCTTCATGCATAATAATATGGGCTGGCATTCATAAACTTGCTTCTTGTTTGTAAGGAAGCAAAAGGCTTCAACTAAAATTTGATAGCAGTCAAATTGAACATGTTTAGCTCATAAAAAGTTTAAAAGGTGCATCGAATTGATTTGGACTGCAACAAGTCTTTTCGACGAGAACGTGTAAATTAATACTTCTGACATTAGAAATTCAACTCATGCGTAAATTACAAAGAGCAAACAGATTGTTTACCCACTCACTTCAAAATCAGCAACAGATATATTTATTGTTAGTACCTAATTTGCATATTTTACACGTTGGCTAACACAGAAGCTAGAATTTTATTGTGTAACCGGAAACAAATCAGAGTATAGGCAATTGCAAAGGCGTTAAATCATTGTTCGTTCTGCCACAAGGAACAAAATGTTTGCAAATTGCTCCGACCTATACCATTACATAACGTAAGCATTAAGCATGAAGTAATGCTTCATACTGACCTGGTCAGTATAAAATTTTATGTCACGCAGAACGATTGATATCAAGCTCCAATTAAAAGGCACTGAACTGCACCATCTTCTTTTCTTGAGTGTTTGTTCAATTCACGAGAAATGGGATTGGCGATTGATATCCTGTGTGCCAACGAGATTGTGAGGACATTAAACAGATTTCTATAAACATACATTCATTCACATGTAACCTGTCATGCAATTGACGTGCAAAGTGACATCATTTTTACATTTCAACAGTAGTGTAGAAATATCAACAACATTCAACAATGGAATGCTTGAAAAGGAAATAAATATTCGCACGACGACGTGTTGAAGGATTTCCGATTTTTTTGGCAAATTTTGACTTTCAGTTTGGTTAAGAGTTGTTTATAAAATGAAATTTTTAAACGGGCTGAGATAATTATGTATATATATAAAATATTGTATGTAAACTGACTGTAAAGGTAGAAGTGAAAGGCAAAATCATTTTTCGGCACCTTTGAAACCACCCTGTTGGTTGCAGACAGCGATTTGGCTTTGGTATCATAAAAATGTTGAAGGTACAGCAGCCTTTTGAGCATTTTTATAATGCAATAAAGTTAAATACTTGTAAAAAAAGTTCAAAGTTAAGTTTGAGTAGGGACATACGGACATGGTTTTAACAGGTTTACTCAATATACCTATTTGGCAAGCTGCCACCAATCAATTTTAATTTCAAACGTTTAAGTATAAATTTAGTAGAACAATTCAGCAAGAAAAAAGGTTAGTTTTTATTTTTACAAGCAATATGATAACAGGAAACTAGTTTTTTACCTCATTCTTGAATGATATTTGCACAACGAAGGCTTAGTTTCTTTTGTTTGTCGGTCAGATCGGAATGTGTGGTTTACTGAAGGTTATGTTTCCTGATTGCTTTACTCAGTGGCAGACATTTCATCAGACATCAGCATAATACTTTGATTATTACACTATTATATTACGTATTCGATTTGAAAACTTCCTGTTTGAAAATCATCAAAGCTTAAGATAAACATGGAGATTGTTTGTGAAAATTGAACCATGTTTCAATCTGGTACGCATATTGGACTCAATCAGCACCATACCATGAGGTACAACATGCAAGCAAACAAGCCCCATCAGATCCGTAATTGATTATGATTAGCATAACTCGTTACCTTTGAATTGAGCTACTAGCAATAAACACGAGTGTATTAAGCATGTAATAATGGTAAATGAGTAGCTTGTTAACACGCCACAATTTTTCGGTGCTCCTCACTTCCCACAACAACTATTCATAATAATAATTCAAACTAGGATTGATTTGCAATTTGATTGTAATTAAATGCAACAGCAATTTCAATTACGTTATACAACACTCTTCCGTTTTAGCTAGCAATAATAGCAACAGCATCAGCTAAAATTAACTAGGGACTTGATTACTACATATTGTCTATTATATAATTGAAATGAGTCTTTCCACAGGTTAATTTATCAAATGAGTGTGATCACACTTCAATGTCCACCTGCTACATACCAGGAGTAATTTTTACATAACTGGCGCAACAAAAGTCATTGTTCGTTAAGACATTTGAAAAAGCATGTCTCGACTCATTGAAACTCTACAGGTTTTAATTGAAGAATTGGATTAGTTTTTTATAACAGGAACACATGTTAATAATAATAACTTGTGATTGCGAAATTATAGTGTAGGGAGCTCACACAATCACGGGAGCTATAAAGATATTTCAACACCATATCAGTTCCTCACAATTTGTTACTTTGTACGTCCAACAAAAAGGTAGTGTACGCATGTGATTGGTGATATAATGTGCGTGCAGGCATATATATATATATAAATGTATAAAAATGTAACGTTTGTTTGCGGATTAATGTATGCATATACTTAGCTAGCTCATAACGCGTGAGAAACGAGAGAAAGTTTCTCTTCGGGTTACTAAATATATGACCAAAGGACTGTACATATATACATGTTCACTGATTCTTTGCTTGTCAGTTTTGTGAAGGTTGCTGAAGTCTACATTTCCTCTCCTCTTGGTCTCCCCTTATCAACTAACAAGGTGTTCGATCGGAGCAACAGTTTTTTTTAAAAAAAAGGAGGCTTATATCAGCTTATATCACACAGGTGGAAATTGTCAGAAACTTTCGGAAGAAAAGGAATAATAATGAGATCGACCGTGGTAGTGCTCGTGGTTCTCTCCGTTTTTGTGCTTCTATGTAGTGCAGTTCCAGTACCGGAACAGCCATATTATGATTTGGTAAGCAGATTGCTACTAAAACTTGTTTTATAATCAATTATTGCGTTTTTGACTAATACGTTTTCGTCATTAGGATCCCAACACTGCAGATTTAACAGAGCCAGAAGGTGAATTGATGGGTCCAGTTTACGGCTTTTTTAGACGGACACGTAGTGCCTATGCTGACTACATCCAGCATGCGGCTGCAAGTTTCAGAAATGTTGTCTACAAACCCTTTCAAATGATGGGAATCAACCGTCATAATCTGCGGTAAATATCAGTAGCAGTAGTCAACCTTGGATCTTCATTACAATATATAGTAAGACTGTACATATGTCATCCATACAATTAGGCTTTGCTTCACACTTTTAAAGTATTATCATGTCTGTAACTTTTTTTCTCCTCTGTTTTTGATTTGCTCCAGCAGAGAATTCCTTGAGTCAATATAGGAAATTAAGTCTGATGTACATTTACCATAACACACACGTGCATTGTACATTACAAAGTATTAAAGAAAGATATGCAAATCTGAACTCTGCAAAAGTGAACGCTGAATGAGATAACCCTGTTATATACTGCTGCTAGATATTTTGTATGAAAAGTGACTAATGAAGTGAATCGTGAGAGTCATTAG
Organism: Orchesella cincta; assembly: GCA_001718145.1. Taxonomy (NCBI): domain Eukaryota; kingdom Metazoa; phylum Arthropoda; class Collembola; order Entomobryomorpha; family Orchesellidae; genus Orchesella; species Orchesella cincta. Next base: position 79,596 of record LJIJ01000454.1, read on the forward strand.
TTGAATGCTCAACATTCAAATCTTTTGTGAATTTGAATAATTTTATTTTTGAAAGTTTATATATATATATGAAAAAAGTGAGAGTTTGATTATTCTTATTTTTGTTGTTATCTATTTTACAACTTGATGCATCCGTAATAAATGTAATATTATACGAAAATCACATTTCCGCTGTCACAGCATGTTTGTTTGAACTATTTGACTATTTGTTTTACTTGAACACATTTTTGTGCCTCATTATCATTACATATATTATGACTACTTAACGTTTAAAATTTCTAAAAACCATTTAGAATGGGGAAATAAATTTTGAACAGGTTCATGCTACTTTTTGTGATCTCCAACTGACTTACGATGATGACCCCCTCCGACTGATTTAGAATGATCACCTCCAATTGACTTGCGATGGTGGTCTCCTCCAACTGACTTTCGATGATGGTCTCCTCCAATTGAATGGCGATGGTGGTCTCCTCCAGTCGTCTTCGGAGGAGCATGAGTATCATCCTTTGGTGATGGAATTGCAGTAGTTGGAGAGGGTGTTGCACCGAACATGGCTTGTATGGATGGCGAGTCTATAGCAGGGTTTGATGGAGTGATCAGGCTATCAAACTGTGAAGACAGTGATGGATTCAAAGAACCAAAGGGGTCAGAGAACCTTGTATGAGCACCTTCGTCTCCAAACAAATTTTCAATGTGTGATTGTTCCGGAGGGGGTTGTGGTTGTGAGGAAACTGTTGCAACATTTCCAACCTTATTTTTAAACGAGGTGGAGCCTATCAATAAATTTGTTCCTTGCACCAAATCCCCTTTAGTAGCCCTTTTTTCTTCAGGGCCCACCTGACTTTTCTTTGGCTTATCAAATTGCGCTGATTTGTCGTACTCATGTTTATCATGTTTAATATACAACTCATCTTGTCTCACTTCAAGAACATCAAATTCTTGTGGATATGGTAAATTTGCAAACTCTTCCAGCTTCATTTTTGAATAATAATGCCAAAAGATGAGGAATACAATCACCAAACTAACGATAACCGAAATTGAATAGCAAAAGCAGATGAACATGAGCTGGTTGACAAATGCAATATAAAATCTTCCAACTGAAGGGTGTTGCCATTTACGACCCAGATTGGGTGTAAATGGGATAAACTTTTGGTTTTGCTCATTTTCGCAATATATTTCCCATAACAGATCCTTCAAAATGTAGTTTTCTGTAATGCCACGGGATATGTACCACATGTGCTTGATATCCTTGGCAGTTTCTCCTCGATTCAGATTTGAAGCAAGGTAATAAGGCGGAATACCAGTAGCTTCCTTACAAACAGGGATCTTCCAAGCCATCCAATCATAAGTAATTTTTTCTTCTTGGATGTGCTCCTTGGAAGTTTCTTTATCTAACTCCAGTTGTATTTCCCAGCCGACAATGGTCGGCTTTTCGGGGGCTGAGTCATCTCTACAACCCATTGAAGCAGGTAGGGCTCCTTCAGGTATATCTGCTGGTGTGATAATATCATTCTGAAGTCTTTGCATTGCAGACAATGGAGTTCCTGGAGGGTATGCTTGTTTCAACTTTTTGAAGTAGAATTCACCCAAAATCTTCAACACGGTTTGCAAACCGTCATTCCCAGGTGCGCGGATGATTTTTATAGGCCTCCCTTTAGAAATTACGTTTGACATTTCCTCTGTCGTAAGAGCTAGAAAGAAGCCACTTGGTGTACGATATGCCCCCTTGTTTCTTCCATCATATTTGTAAGTACTTGCAAGAGATTCACCACAATGGGCGGAAACCTTTTTGCAGCATGAATTGGGCATGTCTTTTGTGGCAAGGCGTACTGGCCAATCTTCCATTTTGTCAATCAGAGTCGTACCGCAACACTCAAAGTTTGACTGGATTCGATGAAAGAAATCTGGAAGACTGCCACCAGATCGGTGGGATGCATTGGTAAAAATATATTTCTCAATTGTGGCAATGTCATCATATTTTATTGAGATGTGGGCTCTTGAAGCTCCTTTCATAGCCACGTAAAGGGTAACCCCATAAGTGAACATTAAAAAATATCCTATTCCTGAATGGTGAATCTTTCCTCTGAGAATAATGATGGAAAGTAGGCAGACAATAAATAGCGAAACCATCGCCATTAATGTATTGGTGTAAGATTCCTCACTGTAGTATGTTGGTGGGGCACCAAAAATGTGCTGGATAAAACCCCAAGTGAGAATACCAACTACATCGATAATCATTATGAGTACAACTATCGTCAAAAGTCCAAATCTTCTCAGCAGAACTACATGGAATCCTTCTTCATGCTTTGTGATTATTCCTTCTTCGGGATTTTGCAGTTCACCCCCTGCTTGAGGATCAGAACCAAGCTCATTGCCGGAGGTCAGGACGAAAACATCTCTGACGTGGGGTGCTCCTGCAAGGTTTGTTTGGTTTGATCAAAAGATAAGGATAAACAGGATTAGCGTATTTCTCACCTTGACGGTTAGCATTTGTATGTCCAGCAGGGCGATTAGCGGCACCTGGATGATGGACGGGAGCACCAATATGGTCGCCTGTAGCATGATGCGGTGGATGTATAGGATGAGGGCCAGCGTTTGGGTGACCTGGTGGGTGATGATGAGCTAGAAGATGATCAGGAGCATGATGGATTGCATCTGGATGACCAGGAGGATGATTGGTTGAATCTGGGTGGCCAGGAGGATGATGGATTGCATCTGGGTGACCAGGAGGATGATGGGTTAAATCTGGGTGGCCAGGAGGATGATGGGTTGAATCTGGGTGGCCAGCAGCATGATGAGTAAAATCTGGATGACCTGGTGGGTGATGCAATGGATCTGGCTGACTTGGTGGATGACCTGATGGTTGAGGAGCACTAAACGGATCCTCATGGTTAAAAATGGCATCAAAATGTGAAGCCGGATCAAGATCTGGATGTGTCGCATCGACATTTCCAGCATCTGGATTTTGGAAAATGGGATTGAAGATTGCACCACCTAGAGGATCATTATTAACCAGGGCTGGTTCTGATTGTGAGAGATCGAATGGAATGTGAGCTGCAGAAACGGTAGGGTTAAAACTGACAGCAGTGGATCTCTTTTGCGCAACTGGTGACGGTGACTTATCATGAGAGTCACTACTTGAGCCCTTTTTGGACTTGTGATGCTTATCATCAGAATCTTTGTAATGCTTTCCCTTTTTGTGGTGCTTATCTGACGACCCACCACTTGAGCCATCTACGGAAGTACGGCGGCTGTCATCCACTTCTGAAGGCTTGTGATGTTTTCCTTTGGAATTTCCGTGGTGGCTGTGATTTTCTTTAGCATGATGTCCCTTCCCCTTGTGCTCTTCATGTTCATGGTGGTCTTTATGGTCATCATGATGCTTTTTGACATCCTTATGTTCTTTGGGAGGTTCATGTAATTTGTGGTGAGAAGATTTTGCATTGGACTTGTATATCTTTTGCTTATCCAACTCAAAATCATTCCCTACTAACGTTTGCCTGCTTGATTTGCTATCCTGATCTAGCAGTTCTTCTAGGTCTGGAACAACTTTCGCTGCATGCTTTTCGTGACGGGGCATTATTGCTCAGTAACTCAGTATAATCGATATAAATTGGCTTATCGAATCTTTTAAATATTCTTCTCGAATAAGAACATTTGACGTTATTCTAAAATAATAATAAAGAGGCGCATCCGGTGGCTTTTGACTTTTGAGGTAGCTTATTGCTAACTGTTATGATAAGCCTCCTGTCATGGTAATTTGCTCTTCATGGAGTAGGCCATGGTCAACCTGCAACCCTACATCATATTCAACAACATTCAACAACAGATTTCCGGCCTATCCAATTAACGCCAGTTCAATGCTTCCAGTAATGGAGGCGTCAATATAGAAAAACAAACCTCGACTTAAAAGGTCAATCTGAGGAAATGCGCCACTGCCACTGCCTTGTATAATTGTGCTTTGTCCCACGTTTAATGTTTTAATTTAATATGTAAATTGAATGCGTCATTATTAGCAAACCCCATGACTGACAGCCTCCATACATGCCTCAATAGCAGTGCGTGCTGTGCTGACAATACAATACCAACACAAATTAATTACTTTACGCATGCAAACGCATGCCAGTAGTTTTGCTCTTATTTATATTGCACACCATGACCAACATAAAGCATAACAATAATATTCATCAATGAGAAATGCATCACAGTCAGTGACTTTAAAGATGACTCATTGAAATCGTCCATAATATTTATGCATCAATCTCCACCATAGAACGGCTAACCCAAATGTGAAGATTACTGAAGCAATGACAATTTTTGATCTTGAAGTTAAAAACTACATGGTTTTTTTTCATTACATCACAAGGTATGGGAAGTTTCTACACCATTAGTGCACACGATAAGCATAACATGGGGACATTTAGTAACAAGCTAGCTACATAATATGATAAGATGGAGCAAAAAAGTACGAATGATTAGTATCACTCACTCGAATATGCTTCGAGATCTGCAAATTTAAACGCAATGCAAATTGCATTCTTACAACAAATTGCTCAATATGTTATGCAGCTACCCACGGCTTTAAAATGGCTGGGACGCTTCAAGGTCTTCAAGAGCCCTTCATGATGTATTATAGCCAGCTATAGAGTGCGTCATTTGTAAAGGATTGGAAATCTGGTTTGGGCAAAAAAGTGCTGTGTCAAGAACAAAAGTATGAAGGAGTTCATTCCACCTGCATATTGCCACACACAAAACGAGACTGTCTTTGGATACTTTTATATATATTTTGTAAACATGCTGTATCTTAAATGTTGTGAGCTAGCCATCATTTTTTCTAAATCTTATGCCAGCAATAATAATAATTGTTGACTGAAGTCAATTGAGCATATACCCTTTCTTGCATATCCAAAAGACACTCTTTGTTGGTCATAATGATGAGATATAAGAATATTTATATTTTAGGTACACCACAGGCATGGCAAGTCAGAAAAACAATACTACGTATGCAAAATGGGGTCGCAATTACTAACGGTCGCAGTGCTCTGAGCACGTAAGGACATGAGGGCAATGGGAATTGGGTTTAAAATAGGTTAATAATCCCTAACATTTTATGTTTTATATAAATGTATTCTCCATTTCTTGCCAATTCCAAAATTGGTCGTGGAGAAGTCCACACTGTGGTTAAATTGTGTGTTTGTTCTGAAACGTTGTGTTATTGTGAAGCGAAAAGACATATAAAACATTAGCAGTAATTGGAAGAACTACGGTTAATATTTAAACTGGACTGTTCACTTCTTTAGAAATGATACGGAAACTTCTAGTAATCATGACTGTAGTAGCTAGTATTACCGTAAGTCTTGTATTTTAAACGCCCACGCACAATAAGGATCGCATTTGTGCTAATTTGCTAATAATTTTTGCAGAACTCTGCCGAGGGATCCCCTCACGGCCACAACGATCCTTACAAACCGGTTATTAGGTTGTTGAAAGAAATTCGCAAACAACGCAAATATGGTGGGAGTGGCTTCAGTCCGATTCGTGAAGGGGATGGTGGACTTTTTGGATCTGCTTCAAATTCCCAATTTCAATTCCCAAGTAATTTCAATGGCTATAATAACGGAGGTGGAAATAACGGAGGTGGAAATAATGGAGGTAATAATGGTGGAGGCAACGGTGGCGGATCTGGCGGAGGTTCTCCTCCCAATCCAATTTTAACTCCTGGATCAGGTAGTTCCGGTAGTTCCGGTATAGGATCTTTCATTCCACCTGCAGCTGGTGGATCATCAAATTATCCACCAATTTTTCCAACCATTCCATCTGGAAGTCAGATTGCTGGACAGGTATGTCATACAAGACTATGTTGAGATTCATGAAAGCCAAGTGAATGTATTATAATCCCAATTAATTTTTTAATAATGTTGTAGCTTGGAGTCCTTCCACCATACCCGCTCGAGCAAGTCAACAGAGGAGTTGGCACTATTTTGCAAGGTGTTCGATCACTTGACTTGGGTCAAATCTTGAGAGGAGCTTTCATTTTCCCAAGAAATGAGAACGTGAGGAGTGTAGCAAATAATGTGATTGACAATATCTTTGGAGCAATCAAACCACCATCAGGTTAATCATGATGTATTAGTTTCTCATTTTGTTATCGTACAATTAAAATACTTCATTGCTGCTGTGATGTGATGTTAGTACTATATTTAGGTTAAAATGGACAGTATTTATATTTTTAAATTTTTATATATCCTATGTTTATGTGGTCAAAGGTAATTTAAGTAATGTGTATAATTACTTAAAATTATCTGTTTATGCTTATCCTTTTCAACCTGTGGGTTATTTAGTGAATACATAATAAAAATAAAACCGTAAAATGTATTTGTAGTAATTGTTTGCTGTTCATTCGGTTCATTCGGTTCATTCCATCCATTCATTGGTATTCGTATAAAAGACAGCATCGGCGTTACTTTTCATTGCCTGGTTTTACGTCTCCAAATCCATAAACATTTACGAATAAACTGTTTTCACATTCCAAGCAAGATGTTTGAATTTTAATTAGATTGTTTATACATCACTTGTTATGTGATGTGATGAAACTGTGTTTAAATGGAGTTGATGATAAACCTTGAATATCTGATTGATAGCAAATTATCCGATTCGTTTTCTTGACCACCATTATTCCAACTACAAACTTGACAGATTAAATACTATGTAAATCTGTGATCGAGTTCACTATTAGTGCTAAACATTTCTTTGTTTTCCTGCGCGTCCACGCATGTTACCTCGTATGTTAAAAGATACACTCGTAGACACATTACTTCCTCCCTATTTCTTTCAAGCCACATCACTAATATTGTCAGTGTACACAAACTATGATGCTTGTTTTTTCAGCGACCACCTACAACCTTTCGTCGTGTTGTAATGTCGGGAGGTGTTTTCATTAACACTACGCTTCGCATATTATATGTAGTTGATATATACAGGCTTCCGATATGGCAAGCACGAATAGCCTGATTGCATGCAAATCCGTTAAGAAGTCAAGGCAAATCACAAAGGGGCCACTTCTTGCCCACACAAAACCACAAACGTATCATGTCACATGTTGAATGTTTATTATGAAATGTTAATATTAGTTGTGTTATGTGTTAATAATTTATAGCAGGGACAGATTAATGAGGACTGAAAAAACATATATGGTATCTTTGATGTAAAGTCCTTTCCTTTTCCTACCCTAGCTCATGATCAGCTCAACATGGATATCATTGACATTCGGAAGTTGCTCCAAAAATAGGTTAGTAGTAGAGATGAACCCTGAAATATTTTGTGTTATAAAAACTTCAGGAGTATAAAGCATTATTCATCACTGTCAATTTAGGCTAGTTACTGGGAAGTTCTTCACTCGAACATTACTGAGAAAACCCTAAACAAAAATGTTAATCAGAACTTTGTTAGCGTTGCTGCTAATTGCAGTTATTGCGGTAAGTTTTCAATAAAAAAAACTTGATACCTATTACTTAATTATTTGGTTCATTGGTAGGTGAAACAAATTTGTCAATTTTCTTATAGCACGAATCAGAGCCAGCACCGAGCCCCAACAAGGTCGATCCTTTCAAACCAATTTATCGCATTTTGAAGGAATATAGAAAAATTCAAAAATACAAGTACAAATATGGAGGCAGAGATAATGATGAGTCCTGGGAATCTAGTGAAGAACAGTCATTTGGGTTTAGACCACCCAGTTCTGGAAACAAACCAAATAGACCATCAATTTTCCCAGGATCAGGAAATAGACCGTCACTTTTCCCATCCGGTGGCAATAATGGCAATCGTGGTGGAGATTCTGGTGGACAGGCGCAGCCAACTAATGGAGGTAATGGTGGTGGTGGTGGAGGAGGAGGTGATCCCTTTCAACAATTAAATCAAGGGTTGAGCGGTCTCTTCCAAGGATTAGGATCTTTAACTCTGGGCCAACTTGTTGGACTCCCTAATTAATTGTCCTAAGCAGTTTACTATAGCAAATTGACTTTGTACAACCATGCAAATGCGTACCATCATTGTTCCAATTAACCCAACAGACAAGGTTGGATATTGTTACACCTGAAGACTGTGATTTATCGTAATTGTTTAAGCCGTTTTTTATATTACTGTTTCTTAATGAGTTTTTAAATATCGTAGTATGTGCCATATATTACCAATATAATCCAAGTACACTTACCTCATTACTTTTAGCAATAAAATGAAGTTTTCAAGAAATAGTCACGCATGTTTGGTTACGTAAGCTGTGTGTGTAGTTGGTTATATTTCCATTAAAGTGAGCGTGCTGTTTGGAATTTGGATGGACCTTCTTCGAATCGAATGCTATACTTAGAAGCACTCGTCATCTTGCATCATTTTGCTTGCGGTTGAGCATGCACGTGTATCAATGCCGCATTGAATTGATGTTTAGACTGGAAATTGTCATTGGAAAGCATAGTGTTGCACAAAGTTGCATAATATCTGTATATGGGTAAGCGTGTGAGCTACCTAAGAAAATCCCAGTCGATAATAAAGCAAAGTTCATTTTGCAATAATTTGCTCACCTAAACCCAATTGCTCCCGCAAGTATCGCTGGTTTATGAAGTAATGTAGAAGATACCTACTACCATGAAGGAGCTTCATACCGAAGTCCTAGACTATGTTTTCATAAAAAGTCAGCGGAGTTGTAGTATCAAGTATGCTTCATATTACCGGTAGGAAAGGAAGTGTTTACGTCAGAAGGATCACGTAGGCTATCGCGCATGCCTGACCGCTTAAAGATGAGACTAGTTTCTTGACAAAGTTGTGATGATTCATTCGCTTCCACTTTTTTTAGCAACGGCAATTCTGTGTATTGTTGAATCGGATGTTTAATTCCAGACAGCAACAGTCAAGCAAAGAATCATGCGTTTATGATGTGAAACCCTTCTGCTCATGACATGATTTTGTATCAAACAAGCTAAGCTATGTTATCTATACGATGCAACTGATCGCTCGATGTAAAAAATCTTTATGTAAAAATGCTGAGTTTACGTTTGTGACATCTATATAAGCACAACAAAAGGAACTGGTTTCAAATATTAAAATTGAAATATTGCGTGAGGTAATGAGAAAACGATAACAAAAAACAACCGTGTGTGAACTGCATGCTCACCACGTGATGAAGACCAAGTGGATACACAAGTGCATGGTTGCAGTGCACTGCATAAAAGTATGATCTACTTACCCGTATATTACACACTGCATTATAATGCATACATGCATTACTGTAAATAAATGCACTAAAAACTCACAACACGGGTTTATACGAACATGTTCATTTGGCTGGATGCAGGTATGGATGCATTTTCATATACTTCATTTTTTCATATACTCATGTTCATGTATGTTCAATGTTCATATTCTGTATTGAATTCTGTCTGTATGACTATCATATGCTTGTTACTCGGCACCATTTGCATCGAGTGTCAAAGTGGCTTTTGAGCTTTTTATCATCAATTGAAGATTGATATCGTATTCTATTTTAAGTGGGCCATTGGTTTATTTATAACAAAGCTTAGAATAATTCATGCTCGCAGCAGCGATTTTCAGAAAACCAGTTATTGCATGTAAAATATAAATTGATGAAATGAAAGGTATTCTTTGTAGAACTATCATAAATTGCTTCATCTTCTTTAGGGAAAATAAATCATAAACACTAACAGGAAATGACGCATGGTTCAGGACTTAATTCATATTTATTTTCGTTTAGAGATCAAGAAGATTGCAGGTGTGATACATATTGAGTAAAAATAAGTCTTTTCTTTGGCTAATGTATGTTCCATTCCAGGATATGATTATAGATTTATTAGGCTCTCTCAGCTTTCATGTTTTGTTGTATCATCTCCGAAATTTCTCCGAACCACTTTGTAGTATCCAATCCCCAGTAAAGATTTATGACGATCGCAACAATCAAACTGCACGCGAGTGTCTTGAGTACTGAAGTAATAATTGAAGCCGCTATTTTGAAGACGGCTAAGAGCATCTTGGGAATTACCACAATAAGAGCAGCGAGCACGACACATTGATTTAAATTCAACTTCTCAAGGGCGCTCCAAGCTTTCAGCAAAATCTGTTGATATTCTATGTCGATAAACATTGTGATCTGCTAATGATACGGTAGACTGGTATTAACTTAGGACTGGCGTCAGGGAGTCAGAGCATCTAAGGACTTTTAGCTGCATGAAAGATGAAGAATTCGTGAAAATCAGAGATATCTAAAAGTTACGTATGTGCATCAAGTTGACCGAGAATTAAAGAGGATTCAGAATATTTTAGAAAATACATTTTAAACAACGCGAACCATCGTATTTCCACAGCAACTGCTGCTTGGACCAGTACATGGAACTTTTCATACATATTACAGAGGATACCATCAGGAGACAATGACATAATTGAGTCTGATAGGTGTCATACAAGATGTACAAGAATTGTCGTCATAAAGTCTGTCTGTATCTAGATGTTATTGATACGATACTGATTATAATACGTTTGTAAACAATAACTGGAAAAACTTTCATTCCAGAGAAAACGGGCTTACGTTAACAACAATTTGTACCTCTTACTTTTTCTCAAAAGCAAACTTCCAAATCCACAAACCACATATAAAATTTCCATGAACCAAATGAATGAAATGGTACATGGTACATTCATATATATGGATTGAAACAAGGAACATTACTCATTTTACGTTTTTTGTAGAGCTGAATGGAATGTAAAGTTTAATAATTACTTATCATTCAATTGAATAAATGGAAGTTTCCGACGTTTGCTTCCCAAGGACTTGGGAAGTTTTTATAAATTTGTGGCGATCCACTGGACCACACGATGGCCGTCTCCTTGTCCTACTGTATGGTTATCCGCGCCGAATTCTCAGACATTTTCAAGTTCCTACTTGCGGTCGACGATTCATAGTGTGTCATATATATCTTCACACCAAGGCTGTGGAACTAGTATTTAATTAAATTATGCTGGGTGTAAAGGGAACAGTCACAGACAGACTACCACCAGTAAAGCATTCTGTGATTAAGGCAGTAGCATACAATTGTCAAAATCCAAAGAAGTTGCGTATTCATTCCACAGACAATGGGAAAGCTTGACAAAATCTGTATGTTGATACTAATCTCAACAACACTCATGGTACAACCAAGTGTGCAACAACTATCTCTTGGAAATCTGTCATCATGTGGTCATGATCTCGAAGGGGAAGTGGTAGCAACAAGCAAAAAACAAATTATTATCAAAGGATTCAAATACGATGGGAAAGGACCTGGATCTTATTTTACGGCAATGAAAAAGGGAGCTAAGAAAGTACAACCTAATGCCGATATGGATGATATTGTCATCATCCCATACAAAGGTGCAGAAGCCCCGGCTACACCATGCGATGTCATCTCATGGCAAAAAGCAATTGATGGAAAGGACATACAACTTGATCTTCCTGATGAAATCAGCATGTACGAGACCATTGGGGTTTACTGTCACCAATACTGCAATAATTTCGGACATATCGTGATTAAAGGAAATTTGTCTAGCTTACCTAACGCGACAGCAAATTATACTGCCCCTCCAGACTGTGCGCCGTTGACATCACATTTCAAGCATGCTGCTGAGAAAAACCTAAACTGCACAGAAGATAAGAATGCAAAGTAAGAAACTTTTAGTTTGGAATTGTTTCGCCTGCAAAATCGACTGAGCTCAATTTTATGAATTTCAGGAATGTCAAGTTGGATGCCTGTGATCCGCCCAAGCGCCCAGCCCAACCCCACTCCAAGCCGCCAACAGACATACATACTATGCTAATTGAAACCGAATCTACTACTGCAAATTCACTTGAAAACGGTTCGGGGGCTGATCATTTTCAACCAATTATGTTCATGGCCACCCTTGGAATAGTATTCATAAATGTCCCCGTCTAGTTTAATTTACAAACGTGATTATCGTATTATTTGGTTATTTCCCACTACCACGCATTTGTTGAATTAAAATAATTATTATGAAATGCCTTCTCGTTTAAGGTTATTTGTAAATCGCTATTTGTGTAAATTCTTGTTATAGTTGACTACAGTTAATGTCAAACAAAGGTTATGTCATGCGTCACGAGAAACATTAAAAATCCATAAAAAATATTACGATTCAATTGTGGCTTTGATTTCAACATCACATTGACTCATATTATAAGTCTTCAATAATGTTGATAAAAGACCAGCCTTTCACACTTGTCTGCTAACACAGTTGTTTATCTGAACTGAACGGTACGTAATTTCCAGTAGGTATAACGAACAAGGAAAGTAAAAGATCATCCGATCTAATTTACGCAGGTGCTAATTTATTAGTTCAGTTTAGTTGCTATTTTTTGTTCTGGAAGGCTCAATTATTATAATACGGTTTAAGAGCGTTCATGATTCATCATCCTCATTTTCCTTCTTTTGCATCTATGAAACTGCGGACCTGTCAAGTCAACTTGCTCAACGATTTCATGCTGTCATTTAACTACTGAACATTTCATGAGCTGTCTAATTAAGCAGTCAATACGTTGTCAATTTTTAGTACACTCTAACAATTTCTTTCTGAAGTTGTTTAGAGGATCGAATGGGACAAAAGCTCATAGCTAATTATATGATACCTCAAATCACAACATGGATAATGGTCTTAGCCAGGCCGTATTTTTATATTGTTTTGGAGAGGACAAATCAGTTCATTTCACAGCTCGTGTACATGTTTATTTCAAACACTTTTCTTTGTCCTCAGCTCCAGCATACCTTTTGGCTATGTAGACGATAGAACGATAAAAGGATAAAAGAGCATATATAAAAAAATCATGCCATACTGCCACCGAGATAGTGGGTACGTGACTGAAGAGCTGGTATATGAAACGCAGGGATTCATAAACATGGTATATTATATAGATTTGTGCATTTTGAGACCATGTAATATAGAGAAACCAGTATACATAAAAGCATTTGAGATGTCAAACCTGTGGGTACATATGTGTACACAGGGCAAATGTCTCTAAGTCAAAGATTTGTATATAAACTGTACCGAAGCAGCTTGTATCTCATCATTTCACATTGAACCGTGACTTACTTTACAACACTAACATCTTCTCTCCTTCCGTAGTGAACAATAGTTCCTTTTCCCCTGGTGAATAGGAATTTTTGTTTTAGACAATAATTTCACGAAAAGACTAACATTTTTGCGTTCACAAAAACTCTATAATCAATCAATCATCATGTCTGGAGTTCGCCAATCTGCTCAACTCGTCAATGGAAGGTGGTGGTTTCTGAAGAATAGCACGGGAGTTTCCACTGGACAGCCTGTGAATGGACGCTGGTGGTTCCTGAGAAGTAACTCCACTCAAGCATTTAGCAATGCTCAGAGCAGTGCAGATGCTAACTCAAGGTATATATAGCAAGCAATTATTATCGAACAGCGAACATGCTTTAGAGAAACATAAAATGAAAAGAAAGTTTTCAGCGGATTGTATGGCATGAGAATAAAAGAATAACAATATTGCTTTATGCTATTTTAACCAGAGTAATTTGTATTTTCATTGCAGAAAATTCTTTGATCCATCTCGGTCTAACTTTGCCCGAAAATATTAAATGATTGGTTGGCCATGGTCAGCAAATCGTTAGGTTTTTACCATACAAGTATAATTGAGGTAAGGTACCATACACTCCAGGCATTGGTGGTTATTTGTATTGAGGGATAAGTTTGGAAATAACATAATAATTAAATTCCGTTTTTGTTTCCACTTGGAATTTTTAGGAGCCAACATTTTACCAGGATGACTACACATCGAGTTGCGTTATTCGGACAAATTAGTAAAGACATGTTATTTATTTCCGAGATTTTTAGAGACATAGTATCATATTATTGTAAGTTACTCTAGTTGTTGTCTTGTGGTAATCTGTACAGATCATAGCAGTTAAGATTTGTATAATAGCATTTTATATTGAAGCTAATCATTCTGTATATACCAATATAACACCATTTACTCCCCGTGCAATATAACAATATGTATAATAAGGAAAATGAATCTATGTATCTGATATCCATGTTTTATAAATCGAGAGTTTGCACTATATAATTAAAATCGTGGATCAGTTTTAAAATCGACTATGATGAAAATATTGTTGAAGGATTTTTTTGCAAAGGATGACATAAAAATAACGCAAAAAGGCAACACGAGTTAGATTAGCATTATTCAATGATTTTCGCCTCAACATGGAACATCACCGGTTATGTTACAGCATTCCTCAGTCGAGGATTTTGGTAATACATGGGCACAATGACATTCTTGCAAACAAGTTGTTTGGTCAAGTTGTACATAATAAAATTCCGCACACGCACTTATGTCGGAGTGCAAGTGTTAAAGAAAACAAGGAAACTCATCCGCAATATATGATGTATCTTGATCCTTCTGCGCATCTTCTGTTGTTCAGATTATCATACAACATTATAAACATGCCAAGTTTGTTTACAAACTTTTGAAGCTTCAAATCTTATCATGGGATGAGGACCTCTTGCAATGCAGCTGGCTTTTCGGTTCACAGAGTTAATCTTTAGTCAAACATAAAGTGTCAGCCCACTCTCAAGTAATCTTACTGACCATATTATAAGCATATGTACAGCAAATATATTTTGGTACTTTTGCTGTGTAACACTCTGGTTGTTTATGTACAGAAATTACAAAGCACAAAATCTTTAATGAATCAATTTTGAACCCGGTCAAACAACCTTTTATATATTTTTGTCTAGATAAAGTTTAATGTTACATGTAGAAGGGCTAGGTTTTGAATATTCAATGTTTACAAAACACATCTTTATCAATAATGATACTCATTTGAGTCTCTGAACTGAACCCATTATCATAATAATAAAATGTAAAAATATCAATCCAGACAGGAACTATACATGGGTAATGTAAGATGATACAACCGAGAAAACATTGCATCACGTTACTTCTGCATGTTTCAATTGAATTTTCAACTCGGTTAACGGCTGTCAAAAATTGAATGAAAATGTCCTTGCCATAATGTTTTTTTTGCATTACACACACACTCTTTACTTTGTTATGAGTTATGATAGAATGAAGAACCAGTACAGTTTATAATGTACGCGTGCAAAACCATAATTAATATGAATTCGCATCATGTCAGCATGTCTGATAAGTGATAATATTGGTCATCCTGAAAAACTGAAGGCTATTTTTGCTTTTGAGGACTGACAGATAAAATACAATACAATGCAGGTCGATAACAAAAATAGACCAATGTTATGATGCGAATTGATCAAAATATTTGCACAGAGTTTTCTACTGACGTTGCGAATTACGACATCAAGCTTTGGTGACCAATGCCTGAAATTTAATAATAAGAACACACATGAAAATCGTATTATTAATGCATTCATATCATTTTCATTTTTAGTTGGTCATATTAGCCTATTAGTCTTTATTCTTTTGTACTAGGGTACACAACGATTCATCACCTTGGGTCAATCAACTTAAATTTTGCAATTTATACTGGAACATACAGCTACACAAAAAGAAGGCATACGAATGAACTCTATAAAAACAAGCTTTCCACTTTTCTGAAAAAATAAGTAGCAAATTATAAATTGCACGTCACAACCTACCAAAACATATATCATAGAAATCTAACAAACTCCGTGAAAAAGGTCTACTTGCGGTTCATCATCTTCACGAATTTTCCAAACTAGCATATATTCATGTTGTTGTTATATATACCTTCCCTTTAGTACACACGTCAATACAATGCGATGGAATACATATTATATTGAAGTTCAGGTAGCATCTATTCATATACTTATCTATTAGCTTACCCTAGCGTGTTTCCGGCTTATGAATCCAACGTTAATTTTATTACCCTATAGTCATCGACTACTGAACAGGTTTGCGAAACAATGAAATCGCAATGCGAAACGCCTGGAAATTTTGGATTCATAGGGACATTGTCCGATGTTACGCGTATAAAATAGTATACAATATTGTGCGAAACCAGAAACAGACGAGGCTGTACAACGTTCGTTCTGCTGCCTTTTGTAGGAACACTACTCTCTACATGCTGATACCAGACTTTGGCCAAATTGTCAACTTTGCATCAGGGGCTTTTTGTTTTTGGTAAGCGGAAATGCATTCTCATTATTTGGTTCATTAATGTCATGTCATTCAAATCATGTTTTAAGGTTAGATGGGTGTCACTGTCAACAGTTTTATGTCAATGGTGAGGGTTCTCCACAAATACATACTTGATTCAACCTCGGTAGAACGTTTACTTATATAGTAAAGTTTATCGTTGTGTTATAGTTATGAGACAGCAGGAAAGTGCGTTTTCATTATAAATGAATTCATTTGTATTTGTAAAACCATTTATGTGCAACTATATTCTAGAAGGATTTGATTAAAATGGGGTGTCACGAGAATAGTGTTAATAGACTGTGAGGAGATGCGATGTTGACATAAACAGTGTTTCATTTCACGTTTGGTTTGGATAAGTATAAGCGTAGAAATTGACAGGCAGCAAAAAATGCTGCTTAATAAGCCCACTATGAGGTTTTCATTTCACTTCAAAAATGAAAATGACCCCGCTACCATTTTTTATCCGACAATACAAAGTGAGTCTCCATTTTTTGTCATTTTCATACATTCTCTGCATGCAAACAATACCATTAAATAGCTTGCATGTATGCAGACCATGTACAGCCACTTTTGTCCTCTTCTTTTTTGTATCAAATATTAACTCGTGTTACCTAACACTAACGCTAATGGAATGATATCCCAGACAGCAAATTCCATTATGCAAAAGCTTAAAGTTACAATCACAACTCAATACAATAGAATGATGCCAAAATTTTGCTAAAACCATAAAATGCTGTTGGTATGTAACACTTACGCTTCTCCAGAGTATTTGCGTGTCATCCTTTGAAGCGACAGGAACTACCAACTAACTGCTTCTATAAAGTAGCCAAAGTTCGTATTATAAATGACAATTTTGTTCATTTTTCTGTATTCAAACGGTGAATCGATTCACCCAGTTAAAACCCAAATTATAGGCTACAAACAAGTACAGTGACACAGTTTTATATGCATTTATACCTACATCAGCGTGCTCATTCAGATCATTGCCCCATCATATATATTGAACAGATAAAATTATATTGCATAAACGCCATAATTGTTGGGATACAAAAGTGGGGTTTTGGTGTGCTTTCAATTTCATTCGTTGGAAAAAGTGATCCATATGAAGTCTGTAGTTGTGAAAACTAGGAGAATGCATCAAACTTCTGATGATTTTAAGATATAATTGGAAGATATTGATTTTTTTCCTCTAGTGAGAGTGTCAAAGTGAGGTCGTTCTTACGAAAATGGAAACCTTGTTCAGCCAAATTGTTCTGATAGTATCATTCTTTGGAATTGTGACGGCTCATGTCGGCCTTACATTTCCACCGGCTAGGAAACTTGAGTTGGACTTTTTGGACAGTATAAGAACAAAAAAACCATGCGGAATGCCAAAAGGTTCGTATAACATTAACAAGTTCATATCTAAGTACAAATGTAAGTGATGGTAACTCATCAAATAATGTTTTTCAGGACAACTTCGAACTCAGCTAGTAGCTGGATCTTCGATTAACATAACCTGGCACTTGGCATATCCTCATTTGGTAAGCGTAATAGTATGGCGTACGTTTAACCTATAATAGCTTTTTAATGCGAGTGTTACGATGCCTGATAAATGATCACAGGGAGGATTCCGTCTGGAGCTATTGGATAAGGATGAAAATTTGATGCTAAAACTATCTGACCCTACATCTCAAACCTCTCATGTTACCGGAGACCCAACGTATGCTTACACTGGAAACAAAATGGAACGAATTGAAAGTGATGACACAGCTATAACTGGCCTGATTGCTTAATTTTTTTCTTCTTTTTATAGCGCCCAATGGCATACAGTCACGATTCCAGACTCGATATGTGAAGATTGCACAATTAGACTCCTCAGAGAAGCTAAAGAGTGGTCAAACAACTATGGGTTTTGGAGTTGTGCTGATGTTTCCATTGTGAAGGCTCAGGATTACAGAGAGAATTGTTTTGGACGAGGCACACCAAATGCTGATGCTGGATGCACTTGTGATAAAGGTAGTTTTCTATTAAATCATGCACTTTTGCAAACAAAATTGCTAATCGCTGACATTTTACATGTAAGCTGTTTTGCCGGTAGTAGTTTTCGCATAAGCAAGCCTTGCACTTGCCAATGTCATGACTTTTTTGCACATTAGCATGGCTGTCAACTGATGCTCTCAATAATCATTACAAATTATTATGCATACAACATTGATTAGTCATACTCTTGGCTGGATGTAAAAAGGAGAATAGTAGAACTGCTTTAGTTGACTGTACTACTTTTACTTTTCATTGAAAAATGTTTAGTTTATTCGGGACTGCGATGCCAGTATGAGGACGAGTGTTTTGATGACAACGACTGTAGAAAAATGGATAACAATGGAAAATGTATTGATCTTGGGGGCACATCTCTTCCCAGAAAACAATGTTTTTGCTCCCAGAATTTTCATGGGGCAGGTTGCATGCTTCAGAACAAGGATACGCTACCAACCCCAGAAAATCTCCAATTATCCAGTCATACCAAGACAATGTTGTCCGATAGAATGGAACTGTATCATAAAGTAAGCAAATGTCTATAATATAAATTTTAGGATGAAAATCCCAGTATTTCCTCCCTAAAGTTGGCCAGTCTAGTTGAGCTACGTTGAGTTACGCGTCAATTGTGTTGCTGGTCACGCATTTTATTAGACACACGTTGCGCGTTGTCACCTCTTGATAAAAAAAATTATGATGAAATATTTAGATGGTATCTGGCGCTTCAGTGCCTGCTGATGAAAAGGAAATAGAGTTTGTCCTTGTTATAAATGGAACATCTTATGCAGCTGTAGGCATGAGACCTTCAATAATAGACAAAACTTGTAAAAGCATGCCCGCAGTAGAGGAATCCAATGCTTCACGCACGAAGAGAGCTGCAAAAAGTAGACCACAAAAATCCAATCCAACATTGCTAGAACCATTACACCTTCCAGAAAGAATAATGGCAGAGCCTGAGCCATCAATGAACAACAAACGATCTGCAAAAGACAAGAAGGGATTTGGAAATGGTAAATTGACGTCAGAAAAGCAAAAGGCAGGCACTGCAGAACCTGAATCTGAGATTGCCCCGACACCTGAACCTGAACCTAAACCCGAGGCAGAACCAGAACCTGAAAAAGTGAAAGCGGAACCAAATCCTACTAGTATGCATAGAAAATGTTTTAAAGTCGAATTTTGCAATGTTTTATGACAATGAATTCACAAATGACCATCTACCTTTGTAGAGGAACCCACGGCAGAACCAGAAAAGCCGCATTCCGAACCGGAATCTGAACCGAAACCAGAGAGTGAAATCGCTTCTGAAAGTTCGAAAGCGGAGCCAATTCCTATTAGTATGAATATGAATGAAAGTATATAATTTGAAGTTAGCAAAAACACCGAAGTTTGAAGCTAATGTCATGTTTAATTTGCAGAGGAGCCAATCGCAGAACCAGAGAAGCCACATTCAGAACCAGCTCCAAAACCAGAAAATATTGCTGAACCCACACCGGAAGGTGAAATTGTAGCAGAGCCGGAGCCAGAAAGTTCCAAAGCAAAACCAGAACCTGAAAATTCGAAAGCAGAACCAGAGCCTGAAAATTCAAAAGCAGAACCAGAAAATTCGAAAGCAGAACCAGAGCCCGAAATTTCGAAAGCAGAACCAGAACCGAATCCAACAAGTAAGATTAAATCCCATTAAAAAAAATATGTACCTTTGATCTTGTCGTACGAAACCTTATGAAAACTGAAAAATTCAGACGAGCCTACTGCTGAGCCTGAAAAGACGCCTTCCAAGCGTGCTCCAACTCCAGAAACCGAGCCTACACCAGAGAGTGAATTTCCAGCTGAATCCCAGCAGAAAAATTCGATAGCAGAGCCAACTCCCATTCGTATGAACGAAACTTATGCTAATTTACAGAATCTATATAATAGTTTGTCTGCAAAGTCTAATGATTTTACAGATGAGCCGACTGCTGAGCCTGAAAAGACGCATTCCTCTTCTGAACCAGCCCCTGAAAATAGTGTGGAAGCAGAAGTGGGTATGTAAAAGTGTAGGGGTTCCAACAGCCTCTCATTAAGTGATTGCAGATGAAAAGCACAACCAAGTTATGTTCTATATTTTATAATACAATTTAAAAAATTATACAATGGTTTCCACTCCTTTAGAACCCCAACCAGAGAGCGAACCGGGACCAAAAGGAAAATCTTTGCTTGAAAACTCACCATACAAGCTGGAAAGAACTAAAACCGCCGTAAGCTTATTTTTTGGTTAAAACCTATTATTTGGACACCCAATGAGTCAGCAATTAGTATTGTCTCTTACATTTTCCTTTATTATTAATTAAAGTATACACCAAAAGGTGATTTTCATGCCATGGACTGTACTGACATTGTGATTGGCACTGCTCGGGGTATGTTGTCGAGAGTAAGAGATTACTACACCCGTGACAGATCAACACCCCGTTTGGACACATTTTGGGGTGGAACAGAAGACATTACATCCGCAACGGGCTGGGAAATGAATGGAATCACGACCATCATATTCAGGAGAAAAATGAAGGCTACTGATCCAACCGATCATTCAATTGATGGTACGATGCATTTAATTTGGGCCAGAGGACAGGAGCATGGAGAATACGTACACCTACCAAAATCAGGTCTGGAGAGAGGGAAGCCTTCAGTTCCCAACTTTTATGCTCAGGATGAAATCAAGTATCATGGCCAGTCGAAACAGCGAGGTGTTCGTTTCATTGACTTTACTGAGAGACTGTGATATAGCAATTAAGATACTCATACAAAAAATATGCTTTAAGACAGCTCTTCATAAAATTCCTGTATGAATCTAACCATATATCTAGCACATACAAAATACGGAAGACGCACGTATGATTGACATTTCTTTTTTACTACCATGTATAACCTAAAGTTTTGATGTTGTTTGTTTTTGTTGAATAATTGTTAATATTATAGCATGTAATTTGATTGATCAATTAATAGTAGACAGGGAGGGGATACATAAACGCCAACTTAGTAAGGCAAACATAATTTGTTTGCCCTTCCTTCCCCCAGGGTACTAGAAAAATAGTTGAAATAAACAGGGTGCTACAAACAATGTTACCAATATAATTGAAGAAAATAAGTTTATCTAAAAACGAGGTATACTTATTATCATACCTTTCTCAAACGTCATTTAATTGAATTGTTGAGAGGGAGTAATCAAAGTGGACTTTTATGTAAAACATGTAATAAACGGTAATCATTATGAAGGATTTGATGGTTTCATGGAATTTCTCAACTTACAGTTGTTTGGTGGTGACCAATCGAGTAAGTTTGTACTTTCATTTTCGTACAATACATGCATGAACCGAAGCAGTATTTTGGTAGAAATACAATATATATGTGTGTCACCCTGGAGGGACAAGTCGGAATGCAATGATGAAGTACCACACCACCTTTGTCTCTTAAAATGTTGAAAATGAGAAAACCAGAGCAAACCTTACCTTGCCCCCAGAAACAACAAACTAGAACATGCAAAAATTTTGAGGTGGCTTCTAAGAAACTTATCAGTGCTCACGATTTCATGAAGTATCATGCAAACTAATAAGGCTGCCTTTCAGGTTAAAATAAAATAATAAACGTTACGTTTTTATTTACTTTGTCCAATTAAAGTAAGATAATGGGACGACTTTTTATGCATTCAAAGATCATATATTTTTACACGCTTTTCAGCCCTCTCATAACCCAACCCAGCCAAATACTTGAAATGCATCTGATTATAAATTGTCAGCTCAAAAAGAATATTGCAATTATTCTGTTAGGTGACGAATGACAAACAATTATGTGTGCATCATTTTAAACTTTCTTGGAATAGCATGAATAGTGTGGATTTTCAGAATAAAATATACATATTTCGAAAACCGCATCGCTAAATGTATTTACCTGCAGATATTTTTGATAGTTGGTTCCAAAAAAGTTACGTTTTGGTTAAAATGTTATAAATTGAAACTTATTCTTTTTGCGATCGGTTAACTTAGTGAAATGAATACCACAGGCTGATTGATATTCGACAACGGGTTATTACCAAGATTGGCTACCACCTCCTTGATAAATGCAATCATCACAACTTCGAAGAGGAGCATTATTATGCGAGAGTGCCAAACATGTCTCATGTAACCCTTGCCTTTGCACTACACTGATGACGCACAGTTAAATGACGTGTTTTAGTTATACATTCATGTCTTCTCTCAGACTGCCACACCACCGTCGCCACCGTTAAGTGATATATATTTTCTAAATCCACAAATAATCATTATATCATGTCATAGGCGAAACTACTAATAAAAAATAACACTATCAAGTTATCGAAAGGTCGCGTTGACAGTCCTACGATAACTAGTAGGTATCTAAATCCAACCCATTCCGCATATATTATATCACATTCAAAAAGACAAGTAATCTGAATTTGCCTACTACATCTCGTCATAAGTCCAAAAAATTCCCTTGAATTACACATCACCAATCATTTTTGAAGATAACACATGATTATTACAGGTACACGAAAGGTACGCCATTTCAAAGGCATTTTTAACTCCAGGCATGAATCTCATTCTACAGACAGAGTGCAATCACTGCCCTTTAAGGCTCCACGCTTTACAAAATCAAGGTGGTAATGGGCTTGGTCATTGTATAAAACAAAGTGGGGATTGCCCTAATTTCGCCATTCCATATTTAGTGCTAACACTTGATGGTTCACTCAATTTTATAACGATCACGGCATGAATGTTTTTAAAGTTGAAAAATTTGTTGGATAGACAATAAAGTTTCAGGTAAACTATAAACTTATTTAAAACGAAAGTTGTTCTTTAACTGAAAACATTCTTCATTTCGGATCCATTTGAATTGGAATTATTTTTCTAGTGCTCATAAGCCGCAGCCATGAAGCTGCTACGGATCATAGCGGTGCTGTTGCCTGTAGTGTGCCTAGTTCACGGCGTGGGGTATAAGTACACGGCGAATCCACGGACGGGAGATAAGCTTCTTGTGCTTCATGTTCCTGGGAGTGCTCCGTCCATACAAACGGAATTTGACGATAGTAACTTCACATTTAAGTTTTAGAAAAGAGTTCATCGTGTTTTTTGTACGTGATAATGTATTTTTTCTCTTTGCTTTAGAACCTTACACAGGTCCAAAAAATTTAGTTGATGTGAACCGTCCAAATCGGCGTATTCCTGGCTCGGGTCCTAAACCCGGTGGGGGCGGTGGCAAATCTGTTAACGACCTTGATAGTGAAAAGGACTTTTTAGCTGGATATTCAGTTCCAAATAATGTTGGTGGCTCCAGAAGACCCCCTCAGCGTCCTCCTGCCCCACCACCACCACCACGCAACCACCACCACGTCAACCACTTCCACAAAGACGTCCCCCCAGTAGTACCTCCTCAAAGACCACCACCCCAACGTCCTCCCCCATTTTCAGACCAAGATGGATATTCATACCCTCGCCCAATGACACCATTCACTCTACCTGGTGAAGGTGGTGGATATGGTAGTGGACCCTCGACAACAAGGCGACCCCAAACAACTGTAAGACCAACTCGTCCACCCTTTTCATACCCTGACGTACCTGCAGATGAAAATTTTGGTATTGGACAGAATTCAGAGGAAAACAAGGACTTGCTAGGTAAACGACCTGGAGTGGGACAACGCCCACCCCAATTTCAACCACCAAGAACTGCAAGGCCTGAACACGCCCCCCCCACAAAGACCATTTAGACCTGAGCCAACCCCACCACCATCTAGACCCAGACCAGGTCCACCTGAAAGGCCGTTTAGACCAGGTCCTGAGCGACCACGACCCGGTTCCACTGACCGTCCAAAGACCTCCCCCTGAAGGCCGTTTGTAGCAGACCGTCCAAGACCTCCCCCTGAAAGGCCGTTTGTAGCAGACCGTCCAAGACCTCCACCTGAACGTCCTCAAGATAGGCCTGCTCGCCCAGGACAATTCGGTAAGGCATAGTGGGAAAGCGTCATGTCATTTGCTGGTGGCCCTCACTTGTTTCATATACTACTTTTGCTTGTACTTTGCACTTATATTTCAAGGCATATATAAACACGTTGTCGGTGAATGATGCGTGCAAAGGACATCATTAATTTTCAATAGACTTTCTAATGAATTCACAGGACCCAACAGGGAAGCTGAAGATATTCCCAGACCAGGTCGCCCAGGGGGTGGTGCCATTGCAGGTGGAGGATCTAGAGATCGTGATACTGGATCCGGTTCTCGAGATAGAAACCAAGGTGGACAATCATTCCAGGGCCAAGGAAATAGAGGTGAAGAGGGGCAAAGAGTCCGTCCTTCAGACCGAGATAGGCCGAATCCACCTGGTGATAGGAGACCAGAGGGTGGACGTCCTCGACCTGCTCAAGGCAATAGAGAACAAGAACAAGGAACAAGATTCAACCAAGAAGACAGACAATCCGGAAACAGATTTGAGGAAAGAGAGCGAGAGAGAGAATTTCAGTCCCAAGGAGGAAACAGAGTTGATCAACGAGAACGTGAACGTGATAGAGAACAGGGAGGAAACAGATTCAACAAAGAGGAGGAAAGACGACAGACATCAGTATCACAGTCCGAGGAAAAATTTAACGCCAGAGAGGAGGAGCGACGACGAGTTTTCAGCTCCAGTAGCGGCAACAGAGGATCAGGAGGAGATCGAGATATTCGACCCGGTGGCTCTCGAGGGCAACAAGGGCCGCCTAGACGTCCACCCCCATCAGACTTCCTCGGAGGAAATGAGATTGATACCGAAGAGAGACGTGTTATCAAGGAGAGTAAAAAGGAGTCGTCCTCAATGAGCAGCAGCAGTTCTAAGGAGTCATTCTTTTCATCATCCTCTAGTCAAGGAAGTCAAAGGGGAAGTGGAAGCAGTAAAGGAGGAGGTGGAGGATCCCCCAATGATGATGACGGAACAAATGATAAAGACATTACTGAATGTGGTGCGAATGGAGAGTATGAATCCTTTTCGCACAGACTTGGCAAATGCGTTACAAAAGGTTAACTGTATTACTGTATAGTTGATGGTAGTAAGTGTGTATTTAACCCTATAAGTTATTCTGTGTAATGGGAACATCATTATATACGTATGAGGGAACTTAAATCTTACTTAAGCATCAAAAGTAT
The DNA here is from genome assembly GCA_001718145.1 of Orchesella cincta. NCBI lineage: Eukaryota > Metazoa > Arthropoda > Collembola > Entomobryomorpha > Orchesellidae > Orchesella > Orchesella cincta. The sequence continues at coordinate 104,988 of LJIJ01000454.1, forward strand.
CATGGCTAAACACAATGACAATGAATTTTAAAATAAAAACTTTTAAACAAGAATACTAGCATTGGCAATAATTCAACTACCTTCTCATTCATATATACTGAAGCAGATTGAACTGAACACTATCATTCTTTGGCATTTTGGTTTTATTCTCAGAGATAAAAATCGTAAAGGTATTAATTTCTAACGACATGCATGCGCTTAAAAATCTTAACATTATTACAATCTCGTATTATTAGACACTATACAACAATACAAAACAATATTAAATAAACCAGTCGGGTCTTGGAACAATGTATGTCAAATTATTCGCCCTAATTGAAGTAACTCCGGGACCGTAATAGCCGATTATAAAACTAGAATTATCTTTGGGTCCAATTTGCTGCGTCGCTAACAGGATAATATCAACTAACTGTCCTATGAAAAGGAAGCCCAACGTACAAAACTTTAATGCTCCCATTCCAAGGTGACCCAAGTAAAATCGGTCCGCGCCTAGGACTCCCAGAAACACTGACATCAAGAGGGCGGTATCTAATTTGTACCCATTCCTGAATCAAAATAGAAAAATTCCACCATAAACTCCTCTTCCAAATTCTACCTCATTAAAATGAAGGTTGCACAACGTCAACTTACGTCCATTTGCATGGGATATCCATCTCAAAATTTCTGGACTTGGTTTCTTCACAGATAAGACCCTCGACGGCTGTACAGGTAACTGAAAAACGAAACAATAATTACATGTCAGACGCCTCAGTAAATGGTTTACAGTTTAAAACAGCACCCTAATTTACAATTAACTTTTACTTCATGTTCAACTTACTTCGTGCCGTCCAAGTCTCTTTTGAACATCCATGTGGTTGTTGTGTTACTGGATCAATATTAGTATTGTTGCAGAGGTACTGCCCTAACCTTAGTTGACTACAGCTTACTGTGTGATTAACAATATTCATGATCTGCAACAATTGACAAACAAATTAAAGTATCAATTAAAACATTCTTCCACAAATTTGTAAGCAAATTTACAAAGTTACAACCAAATTAACAACTTACCACATCTTTCGACTGGGAAGACGAAGTTTGAGCGTCTTTTTTCTGTGGTGAGATCATGTTTGGCTGTATCATTATAATTAAAGTTATAAAAGTTATGCACTCAGTCCAATCCGGCATTATTTCTCCATCTAACTCCAAAACCTGCTCATAATTTACACAAAAACGGAAGGTTTACAATCACGTCAACTTCTCAGTTTCTCACTACCATCCTATTTGACCCCACTTGATTATTGGCAACTGAAACATCACAAAACAGCACAGAACAACTCAGTTAATTTCAAAATTCACTTGTCCAACTACTGTTTAAACATATTATTTAAATCAACAGCTGATTCAATAGGTTAAAAGGTGTATTTATCCAAAAAGCACATTCATTTCAAAACAAAACAAAATATTTTTCAGAACAATGAACTTACCAGTTCCGTTAATTTGCGTATTATAACAAATTAAATTTTCGGAATAACAAAACCATAATAATTTTTAGTCACTGTTTTGACTGTTTTAAGCATCTGCTCTATTTGTTACAAAGTTTATGCGTTGTGGTATGCACATTTCCTCTGCTGGTAAAGTTCCTTATGTGTTGTTTGTGTATCTTGAGATTTGAAGAGCCCGAGCTTGTTATAAAATGTACGACACAGTTCTATGCATCTTTTTCATGCAATGTATCATCATGAAGCCTTGTGAATGACAATGACTCATTCTGGATTTAGGAATAATTCTCAAGACATGAAAATATATACATTATGTAGCGTTTTTAATGATTGAGAATGAATGTCAACTATCTTATCGAAATATTTTTAGGACTGGACAATAACGACCTGGAATCGGATATGCGGGGATTTGGAAGGAAGTTATGTTTGATTTTATATTAATTTTACTACTATTTAATTCGAACTAATTTGTGAAAGGTAAAATATGAAGCAAGTGGGACATTTATTAGTCATTCATCCCTTGTCCGAAATAAATGATGGAATCTGAACCCGAGTTAGTTTCAAGTGCTGTTAATTTAGATATCACAATGCCCCATGTTCCAATAACTCAATCTTTGGCATTATTAACGCAATAAGAACTAGACGGACTAGACTACTAGACCAATTAAGTCATGAGGGATGAATATTGTGAGATGAGATTAAGCTGGCTTGGTTGTCTAAACCAGTTTGTAGTTATTGTTGGCGAAACGTTTTACAATTTATTCATAGCTTCAATTGTTCATCAAATGATGATCATAATCTCGTTTAATCAAGGTAATTTCTGAAATGTAGTAACCTCATGCAACATGGATGTTACCAGGAATATTTTGTAAGTTGCGTGCCTATAGGGTTTGGTGACACGGAATACCATTCCAACCCAACCGATTCGGCGAAATATTTACTCGCTGGAAACATGTTTGTTTCTAAATATCGTTGTGAAGAGTATCGCACCGTGTAGCGCTTAAGTAGGAAGGAAGTAATTGACCGGAGTTAGTAAACAAGTTTAGCATTGAGTAATAAGGTGAGTCTAATGAATGAAAGTAATAGAGGAAAGAGGGCAACGCAACGTTTCAGAAGTTAAAAGTTATGCAGAGTTTATTCTAGTATCCGTTATGCACTGTAATGTGCTTTTTCACTTTTGTATGTAAGTTATAACGTGTAACGTTGTACTTTTGAGATTGTCCTAATCATACTGCCACGTTTATTAGACTACTCTGTGTAGGTCAAAATCGTTCACTTGACATGCAGCAAACCAATTTCGCTTTGGCGAATTCTTTGCCATTTGCATGTATGCCGCTGCTTTTGCAACTTCATACATATCCCATCCCTATGCACAAATATTATTTTACAAACGGGTAGACTTTTGATTTATACATTATAAAAGCTACGTTTGTCCGTCCCATTTACTCATGGGTTAGGGAATTTCAGAAGCAACAAGAGTATACGAGGTGCTTCTAAACTCAAGATGAGATGTACATCTTAATGGAGCTTGCTTGTGACATCATTGTGGAAAGTTCAAGCTCTTTTATTCATGAATTTAAAGTCGGATCTGTTTGAGAAAGTGAAGCAAAGTAATAAAAAATCATCACAAGCGTTACTTGCATTTGAAGAATATCACATTATACATACCAATATATTGAATGAATAAATTGAATATATGATATGCATGTCAATATCCAACTTACAATCCATATATCCAACAATATCCAGTTTTCATTTTATATCCATACGATATTTACACCTATCAGTAACTATTAATTTTATGCCTAAATGTTATTTCAACCTTTTACAACCGTTGAGTTGGCCACATAGGTAAATCATAATCAGCATCCCAAATATATATACTATACTCACGTACGAGCGTATAGCGCCTAACTAGCATCCCATAATTACGGGTCGTTGAATGAAAGATTCCTTGTTTACCAGACAGAGCTTCCTACTGTGTATTGTATGAAATGAAATGAAATATGAGTCATCACGTCATCACCAAGTAAGACAACTAAAAAATGGTTTATGAACTTTCATTGCTGATTGCACTAACAATGTAACAGTAAGTCAGACAAACATGTGTACGACAAGTTAGTCAAAACGTTTTTCAAACGATTGAACTGTGGAAGTTCAGATTTGCAGAGACTGTAGAAGCGACAGCAAAACCTCCTTTGCAGGCACTATATAAATACACGTGCTCCATTGCTCAGTGGTCATTTGCAGATTCTATCACGTTGAACTCATAGCATTCTTCCTCCTTAATGCCAAGTTAAAGTTTTATCAAACAGTATTCTATAAAGGACTTGTGTTTACTAAAGACATTCATTGCAATATTATAAATAATATTATTGTTATTAACGGCCGAAGCTACTTTTCGGTTTTACATTTGAGAACTGTATTTCCTGAAAGCCCACGTTGTTGAGCCAATTCTTTGGTATTTGTCCTCACGCCATCAGTGTTTTGCGACATGGATCCAACCGAGTTTGAAGATAACCCGAATCAAGATACAAATTTTATGAAGGTGAGCTCCAGCGTTTTAAATTCATTTACTAATAATGATTCTTACTAATGTAAGTAAATGCATATTACTCACCTGCAACATTTTACTAATTTCAGAATCTTCAGCGAAGATACGCTTGGACACAGAAGCGGATGAATAGCATATTTTTCTCGGCTATGTCACGGGAAATGTCAACCAATACTGGAGTTACCTGACATTCGAATTGAAGTTAGTGATTTGGATCATATGTCATATCGCCGGACGAGCGAAAAAGTTTAACTCAACTTATACTGTGCCTTCACAATAAGTGTCACGGTAGGGTAGTGCACTTCACTGGAATATGTAATTTGTGACAGACTATTTATTCTGGTAAACATTTTGCACCAAGGTTGCATGATAAATAGAAAGGGGAAGGGCAGAGGTCATTTTGACGATGTGAGTAGTTTTAATACGCAATCAATCACAATGGGGAATATGCGACAGCAACAAAGATGTGTGAACAGCCTAACTAGCCTAAGGATGTCTACAACGGTGATTATCGCAGCAGTTTTGGTCCGTTTTGCAGTAAATGTATTCAGTGTTGACAATGTTGACGGGGCAGTGATAATTCTAAGGAATAAATGTCCCATTGATATGCAGTACTCTTACATTTTGCGAAAGTGTATTATAAGCCACTCAAATTATGACAAGCAGCTAATCGGATAATTTTCGGGCATCTATAGAGAAGTCGACAAAAAAGCTGTTAATTAACCAATTGAACACTTCATCAGCTTGTTAAAAACACTTTTTTAAATCGTATAATATGTTGTTCTAATTAATTACCGAATGTATATATATTTGTATAATTAAAATGTGGTTGATCATTTGTAACATAATGGTAATAAAAGTTATAAATCGAAACAATATTATAGTAAAAAATATGCTTAAATTACTCTTGTTTGGGAAGATTTTTCTTCTTTGCATGCATACAACTAGACAATCATCAACAATAACTTAATTAATTCATATGCGCATGGCAGGCAGTCGAATTCATATGTGCAGAGTAAGTTTTAGTTGTGCACTGTCAATAAATTCCTTAGCTAATGTCAAGGGCAGGCTACTTCATTTTCAAGGACAAATTCCTTTCAGATGCACCAAAATTGCTGTACTTTTTTGGAATTGGATAAGATGATGATATTGCATACATATATTATGAATGAATCGAATCTTCTTTCATCCATATAAATTTTAGGAATATAGTCATACTTGGATAGAAGAAAGAAAATTCAACATTCACGATTCCACTCAAAGAATTCTATGTAATGTAGCAGCTAATATAATCATTTAACTTTGTATAAATATATTATTGATTTGTTCATGTAATGCCCCAATTGCATGCACTTCCTATGTATTTAATTAGGCTATTAGTGCATCATACATCTAGTTCTTTTGTACTATAATTGACAACGGCTTTTGTATTGGCATATTCTTTTTCATCTCAAGCATTTTCTTTGTTCGTTATGATTGCTGGAGTACCAAGAACATGTTCTCATTATAATATGTGCATGCTTCAACTATCTTTCTTGGTGAATTGGACCCACGATGTGGTCCGGTTGGGTCAGAAGTTAGAAGAACAAAGTATTAATATATAGTGTTAAAACGTAAGTACTGCTAACATTCGTTAACAAAAGGGGAAACAGGTACATATCCTTTTCGGATATACTCCATAAGGACGAAGTATATAAGCAAGTACATGGCCATGCAGAGATAGATATCCCATTCCACTAAAAGCTGATGATATGATGAGTTCATTCGTTGCATCAGATTCTTCAAATAAACCTTTTATGTTGCATACGTATATCCTGCATAGAAGTTCAAAGTAATGTACTTACTTATCCTATACAAAAGGAGACGGGGTCCATAACCGACTGGATTGGATTGGTGCGTAAATATAATATTCAGAAGAAAGCAAAGCCGACTATAGCGTCACTTTTCTGGGTATATATAGCAAATATGTGCCTAATCCTCCGACTTATACAAACTTATAACTAGTCATGATTTTCATGATGATGATGATTCTTCTTTAGGTACATAAAAAGAAGGAGCAGCTCAGCTTGTATATAAGTACTGAAACTGAATGCTAAAGGATGATGCAGTAGTGTATTTTGTAAGTGAAGCAGATACAAAGATTTTATAGCATTTTGTAAGTTCTGTGACAGGAACGGGGAGTTGAGTGTACTTTTAGCTTCGGTCGGATAAATTTTTTGTGATGCGTTGCTTCTCTTCTTCTCTCTCTTTCTCACTCAGCATTATAGCATCGCACTTGTTTGCGACTAATTTGGTTTCTCTTAATTGCAAGAACTATAAGAATATAAAAATATTTATCCTTGGCTTTTACTGCCATTAAAATACAAAGAAAATTTTACTGAATATTTGGAGGAGTTGGGTGGATTTGTTTGGGAGTTTGTTTGGAAGATAAGGTAAGAGTTTTTGAGCCGGCATTTTCTTCTATATTTTAGTTTTATTGATTACTTGTTGTTCAAGCTATTTTAATTATGAAGTAGTGGGAAATAACTGGGTTTGTCATTTTGAAACTGTTGACTGTTGGTATTAATGATTGATGTAATTGTAATTGAAGGAAAGATTAAGAATAATTGTTTTCCCTTTCCAGGATTGAGGAGAGGTACGGACTGTAACCAGCATTTATAAACTATTCAAACTATTTTCAGTTGATTGGAACTGTTCCAGTATTTGAAGAAAAACATTGTGAAAACGTCATAAAATTTAAGATGAATCGAAGATCTGGGGTACGCAAAAATTCTTTAATTTTACTTGCAAGTTATGGTTAATTTACCTTCAGCAATGAGGAATCTTTGCTAACGACTGCATCTAATATCTGCTTCTTTATTTGTAGGCTTCAACAACAACAATAACAACAACAATAGGGGTAACCGATACAATGATAATCGAGGAGATACCCGTAATATGAGAGCCTCTACTGGCAACAATTTTGGTCCAGGGGCTGGTGGATGGCGTCAGGGCCAGGGTCAAACTAATCAACACCAAGGGCGACGTAAGTGGAAGTATATTCGATGGGCTGCAATTACAGTAGCGTTTGTCCTTGATTTTGGAATTGAAATATTCTTGGTACCAAAATGAAAACATTTTATTTATTTCAGCGAGTATGGGAAATCCTGGTGGTGGAATCAATGTATTTGATAATCGACCATTCCAGCAACAACAACAACAGCAGCAACAACAACAACAGCAGCAAATGAATCAAAATCAATTTGCAAATCAGTTCAATAATGCTGTACTTCGTAACTCGGTAGGTCCAAATCCTGGCATGATGTCTTCCTTTGGGGGTAATCAAGATCAACCTGTGGTGATGGTTTTACCCAGTCACTCTCAGGCGACTGGAGTAAGAAGTTCAATTTTTTTGACAAAAAATGTAGAGCTAGTACCTTAATTAGTGCTGGTGGAATTGCTATTGCTTTGTTGTTGGTTTTGATTTCTTTCCTTCCTTACTTTAAATTAAGCAAATTTATAGAGAGGCTTTGTGATGGTATTCCAAATGCTTTATCGTTGGAGTATTTTCTTCAAAGCCGAAAGCAAGCATGTACAGTTCAATTACAACTTGTTGTTAGTAACCTATTTACTGATAACTTAAATTGTCTGTACACAATAATTAATTGATACCCTTTCCTTACCCTCTCTCGGCGCATGCTTTGTTGTAGTATTGGTTATCATTAGAAAGGTATAGATAAATGTTCAAAATTGTAATTTCCGTATGTAATATTTTAATACTAGGGCATGATGGGTGGTAATATGGGAATGGTCCAATCCCAAAATCCATTTGCTGCCGTGATGAATCAGCAGAAACCTATGCAAGTCATCGTTGGAAACTTGCCTGGATTAAACCCTGCTGCTTTCGGCCAGGTATGTTTGCATATTAGTTGATAGTAGTAAACTGTCGTCATTTCACTATTACGTTCTCAAAACCCGTCGCCAACATTGTTGGTGACCCTCTACTACTCTTTTAACATGCGTAATATGTGTACGCACTGTATTGTGCTGTGTCCTGAGACCAGCTCCAGCGACTACTACTACTAGTTATCTGTAGCTGCCGTTTTTGTTAAATTCCACAATTGCATAGTTATGCAAACTGCACTTGCGTTGTAAAATTCAAGCAATCATCTGCAAACACGCAAAGCTGCAAGGATTACTTACATGCAAGACATTGAAAATGTTCGCAGCTGCGCAGAGACTTTAGTTTACAACAAGATTAATCTTCACTGCAATATACTCCACGGGATGGCACGTGATCTATCTTATGTGATTATCTTCTTTATCGCATTTAATTAGCGGCACTGCATTATTTTACTCTCTCCTTTTCCCTCTTCAGTGAAGATGTTTTACTCTGTATATTGTAAGTCTTCATCTTTTTAATATTCTACGTTATTGCGACTGCATAAACCAAAGCTTTGCCTCGCGTCCGACAGTTAAATGGACCATCATTTTAAAGCAGTAAGCAGTACATCGCAAGCAAACTGCAGTTGTGGTTTCAGCTAGTCAAGTGTATCTTAGTCTCAAGTACAAATGTGTAAATGCACTTGGTCATTTTCTTTATGATTTGACTGTTGAAGTTTTGAACACTTCTCCTTCTTCCTGATGCTATTTTCTCGCTGCAAATATCAAAGGAAAACATCCATCTATATGACAGCTCATCACTAGTTGTACATCCCATCGAATCAAGCAGTCAGTCAGATGAGACTATTTACTTACTTACGCGACTATTTATGATGTTACAGCCGTGATATTACGCGTTTAACCAACTACGTTCTCCTGTTTCGAAATTCGAAGCACTGCTCATATATGTATATACAAAAAAATACAAAATGTTCTCATTGCTGTTGTCGACTATTCCGCATTCTGATTATCGCATATCGGCCCAAGATTTTAAGGCTTTAGCCGATGATGCACCTTGATTGGTTGCTGGAATATCAGTACACGCAAGCAAAGCTACAAATTAACCTGTAAATGTTAAAATGCCGTCTGATAGTATGTGATCTTCCATAGTTTTACCAAAGCCGTTTTTTTAAAAGTCGGCTATTCTACTGGCAGTATTTGCCACTGATTTTCCCCTAATTTTTGGTATGTAATTCGGAATTGAACGCTTTGACTTGATAGCAAGTTCTTCCGGCTTATGGACAAGGCGTTGGCGAGCAAAACATGGGAATGTTTGGCCAACAAACTCAACATGGATCCTCTAATCGTTATGGACGCGATTTTAATAATTCTTCTGACCGAGGTCGCTCCCAGAGAAATCCAAATCAAAAGGTATCTCTGGTTCGTCGTAATGAAGCTAATGATCGAGGCCGAGTTGCAGCGTCACGAGGAGTGGCAAAGAAAAGGTATAAATATATTGTAATGATTTAACTCTGAAGACTGCGGTCATGTAATCATTCCATTTATACTATTAAGAATCATTATCACATTGCTTCTTTCGGCTGTTCAGTCAAGTCATAATATATGGACTTTTAATGCAAGATATGTTATCCTGTCTATCAATTTCGGTGGCCAGTGATTTATTTCGATGCATTGAGAACATATTTCACGTAGCGTTTTGTCGCTGAACTATGAATGAGCCTTGGTATTCTGAAAATTATGATACCGTTGGCAAAAGATCGTTACTGCATCAGGAAGCTGTATTTCATTGTGATGTCACTCACACCTGAATTTTTAAATTGTTATAATCATAAAAAATTAATGTCATTTTCTTAAAATGATCTACCTTTCATCACTTTTGAAGTACAATATCGTACGACATTGGTTGAGGGTGGAGGTCTTGTCTTTGGCTGGAGATTTTCATAGCCTTTGATGTAGATCCATTGGTTTGGCATTTTGAGCATGGCATTTATACTATTGATTGTAAAGAAATGATACTAATTGAAATTATGATGGTAGGAACCTTGTCTTGCGTGATCCGTACCCGGATAATAAGAAGCCTAAAACTACTCCAGCTGCTGCTGCTGCGGCAGGAACAGGACGCAATAATCGTGGTGGAATTGCTGGGCGTAAAGACCGATTGAAAAATCGTCGTCTCAACAAACCTGCTGCCGGGAATAAGACTGCAAAGGGTGAGGAGAAAGATGGAGTGAAAACGGAAG